>SRLM01001673.1:0-19896 GCA_015708895.1 Populus ilicifolia | reverse complement strand
TAATCTTTACTTTAATATTCTATCTCCAAGTTCTCATCATCATTATCTTCTTCTTCTTCTCTTTCTTTATTATTATTATTGTTATTATTGTTGTTGTTGTTATTTATAATTTGTACAATAACCTCCCTGTGGTTCGACCCCGGTCTTGCCGGGTTATTTATTACTTCGACACTCCTGCACTTGGAAAAAGACATTAATCTCTTTGTCGTGTCAATTATCATTATGAAGTGATTGATTATCTTCTTCAGCCATATTTTCTGAAAATGATGAGGATACCCTACAAAGTCTACCACTTGATATATGTGATCACTCTCTCATGCACGTATAAGAATAAAATAAAAGGAAAAACAAAACAAAAAAAGAAGAAACAAGAGAAAAGAAACAAAGTTATATACAAGAAAAGTGAAAAGAGAAAATAAAATAAATACTATAATTTATACAAGAACTTACCTAAGATTAATATCTTCTCCTAAAAGCAGGAGTATCGAAGTAATAAATAACTCGGCAAGACCGAGGTCGAAGCATAGAGAGGTTAATTGTACAAATTATAAACGATAATTATAAACAACAACAACAATACTAATAGAAATAGTAATATTAGTAGTAGTAATAAAGAAAGAGATGGAGAAGAAGAAAAAGAAGATGAGAACTTTGAGATGGAATATCAATGTAGCAATTAAACAATAATAATAACAAATATCAAGGTTAGAGGTTCCACTTATAGTATGTCAAACAAGTATAGTATAAACTCTTATTATTCAATTGGAAACCACACATAAAGGAGGTTCCAATCAGATTATAAATTGTTAACATGATTATAATAGTCATCTTATTTGATTCATTCTAATACTTAGAAATTTCATCAAGTTTTCATGATTATAACTTATATTAACAACAAATCAAGTTCCTTTCATAAGTCAGGTGTCGGTTATACCATACAGTATGGGCTATGAAAGTATCAAGCATTTGTTGTACCAAGTGTTATATAATATAAATTAAAATTACTCATTTAACAAGCAAAATATTAAAGAGTGAACAAGATAACAAATAAAAAACATGTTAGTATCAAACATTAAAGGCCATATTAAGTTTACACTATACTTATTCTTACACCATTAGTGTAACCTTTTCACCTTGACATAATAAAATTAGCTAGACATAATGAAAGAAAGAAAAATAAATAAATAAAATAAGAACATAAATAAGATAAGAGTTAACAAACCAAAGGAAAAGAATTGAAAGGCATAAACTTGATATTAATGAAAGTAAAGCATAGACAATACAAAAAAAAATATACAAAAAAAGAAAGTAAGAGCATGATCTTCATCTGGAAATCAAGATGCCTAAATACATGGAAAATACCTCCTTTTATAGGTCAAAATTAGGAACTATTGATTTGATGACTAATTGATGAGTGGGTACCCAACTCTTGACTTGGTGACAATCCTTATCTTCTTTTGTTTGCCTAAAACGTCATTGATAACGTCAACATTGGAACCACTTGAAAACATGAAAGTTATAGAAAATTGTCTCACCTATCTTGTGTAAAAACTTCATCTCATTTGGACTTCTAGAACTCCAGATATGGGCCAAACACTGAACAGTGCTCGGGCTGGAAGCCAGATTCGGACTTCTTTGTTGTTGCTATAATTTGGACTTGAAAATATCCTCTTTAAATCTTAAGCTCCATATAAAAGTTGTAGGCCTATATCTTACCTTTCCATCCATATAAAGTAAACCTAAATCTAAGATTTACAACTCTAGATATGATCCAATTACTGAACAGTATTTCGGTTTGGACTGCACCGACATCTTTTTTTTAAGTTTAGCCATCTCTTTGTCCTTTCAATTTCAATTCTTAAATTCATCAATCAATTCTTTTATTTATGTGATAGGCCTGCATTTAAAATGAATATTTACCATAAATTAAAGGTATCTTATATTATTAGATATATTATTATAAAACATGCTTTAGATAAGGAGTTATTAATACTTCAAGTACAGAATGATGATATAAAACTTTGATAAAAATACACTTTTAAGTATCAATCAATATCAATAAAAGCAAAAATTAAGCATTACAACAATACAAAGAGAGAAAGCAAGAGCATGATTTTGAACTAGAAACCAAGATGCCTAAATACATGACAAATGCCTCCTTATATAGGCCAAAATTAGAAACTATTGATTTGATTACTATTGATAAGTGGGTGGCCACATCTTGACTTAATGACAATGCTTATCTTTTAGTCGAATAAAGTGCATTGATAACATCAAAATTTGAACCAGACTTCCACATAAAAGTTCTAGGAAATTATCTTAGTTTTCTAAGAAAAAATTAAAATCATTTGGACTTCTAGAACTTGAAATATGGGCTGAATACTAAATAATATCTAGACTACAAGACAGATTCAGATTTCTACTTTATTGCTATATTTGTACTTCCAAATAGTAGAATTGAGTCTTAATTTTGAAATGAAATTTTAAACCTATGTCTTAGCTTTCCATCCATATAAAGTAGACATAAATTTAAGATCTATAGCTTTAGATATGACCCATTTATTGAATAGTGTTTCAGTTTGAACTGCACCAACATTTCTTTTCTAAGTTTAGCCCTCTATTTATCCTTTCAATTTCAATACTTCAACTCATCAATCAATCCTTTTATTTATATGATAGACCTGCATTTAGGATGAACATTTACCATAAATTAAAGGTATCTTATGGTATTAGACTTGTTATTATAAAACATGTTTTAGTTAAGGAGTTGTTAATACTTTAAGTGCAAAATGATGATATAAAACCTTAATAAAAATACACTTTTAAATATTAATTATCAGTTATTACTTTGGACATAAAAAATAAGGAGTAATCTTTCTTAGTTTTAAAAAAGATTTGAGCCCAAAATATTTTTGTTTACTTATTTTTAGAGCTTAAAGCACATGGACTCTTTATGGGCCATGATCTTAAATCCAAAAAAGAGTAACACCTTTCCTTCACTTATTAAAAAGAATATTTAAATCCAACATTAACCAAAATAGGAGTGTTGATTTTTAAAATATGAGAAATAATAAAATGGAATGAGGTGGTTTACTTATTAGAATGAGGCTATGAAAACCAAAGTTAAATCATAAGGTAATTGTTAAGATAACACATCTAAAATGGCAAATGAACCTTAGAAAAAAAAGACGTTGTCAAAATTAAAGTACAAAAGATACTTTTTATAGGGGTGGGGGTGGTATTGGTGATAGTTGAGGTCATGGTTGGGGCTTCGAGGTAGGAGGCAGTGTAGGTGGGGGCCTTGGAGGCGGCGCCAATGAAGGAGGAGGTGGTGAAAGGGGTGGGGGGGGTGGTATTGATGGTGATTCAAATCATGATGGGGGCTTTAGGGCTAGAGGTGGTGTAGGTGGTGGCCTTGAAGGTGATGCTGGTGGGGTAGGTAATCAAAGTACAAAAGATATTTTTTATCAATTGATGAACATCTAATTGGTCACTACTTTAACAAATATTCTTTATTTAGCATATATTATGAGTGAAACCTAGGTATTGTAGGATAAGTGAACCTTATTAAGGTATCATACATAAACTTTTTCTAAGATTTGAGTTGAGTTCCATAAGTATAAAATAGACCCATTGGTTATTTATTAACATGACTTGATAGTTAGTTAGTTATAAGACAAAATCAAAAGTGACCAACTTTATACTTGTGAATTTACCAAGTATTACAAAATATAATAACTAAGAGTGTCAAAGTTAAACTAGACCTTCTAATAGTTAGGCTTAAATACTTAACCAATGCTTTAGTTCACAATAGTAGACCCACAATCACCCTGTAAATAAATTATTGGTAGATTAGACACAATAAAATTATTAGGAATAAAAGACATGATAAATAAAATAATTTATCTCAGGTAAGATACGTTAGAGTGATAATATCTTTACTTTAGTATAATTTCTCTAGTACTTTAGATCTCTGAAAATCAATAAGGATTTCTAGTAACCATAATATTAGATGTGCGACTCCATTTTTCATATTTTATCCCATTTTTAAATTAGCTTTTGTTTTTATAGGTTTCTCATGATGTCAAGTGTGATAATTATTATTATTAACTTTTTTCTCTTTTTTTTGACATAGTATGCTTGCCATATCTTTTTGAGTTGTGTCCTTGTTCTGCTAGGTTCCCTGCAATCTTAAATGAATAAGTTTCTATTTTTAATTTTATATTTTTATTAAACAAAACATCCAAATATTTGAAAAACATTAATCACCTATCTTATTCATTTATATATATTTTGTTTGATATGCTAGTTTATTATTTCATGAGTTATAAACCATTTTGATTTGCAAGCATATATGCTTGATCCATGCATGTTTAGGTACATCCTTTTCTTTTTCTTTTTATCCTTTTATCATTTTCCTTGAACACTCAACATGCTTAAATAGTTCAACAAAAAATATATGTTTTGATTTGTAAGAAATGTAATTTATCTTAGATATAATACTATTAAGTGATTGTATCTACTCTTTATATATCCAACCCCTTACCCTTGATCTTTGAACAAATAAGTTATTTAGATTTCATAATTATCATAATACTAACAATAACTTTGTTTTTATTTTTTTTATTCTTAGTGCTTGTCATTTGATGTCCCTTTATGACAATAGATACCATATCCCACATTAAATAAATAAACAATAAAAAAGTAATATATATAGTCAAGAATGAACTTCCCACCATAATGGTTAGATCTTTTAAAGAGTTTCAAAAAGGGTTAATAGCCTAACCAAGATCTTGGAACCCAAACCACTTGACAACCATAAATGATGAGTTGCAAGTGAGTGAGAATGCTAGAGAAAATATTGATACAAAGAAATAAAAAAAAGAAGTGAAATATAAAGTTGAGAATAATTCATCAACCACAAGAATTAATACTTTTAAATGAACTCACACTTAACTATCAAATTTAATAATAAAGGCTTTTTTAACAATGGTTATAGCCATAAGAAAAAATCTTTCTAACTTAAGAAAAAATGTGAATGCATGGATTAACAAGTTGTTATTGTCATTATAAAAAAATGTTTCTAACTTAAGTCTTAAATAGTATTGTGACACTATAGTTGAATGTGATTTTACTATCAGCAAATACATCATATAATAATAATTTAATATATCCTCACTAACAATAGGTTTATATCATATATAGTTTGTTAATAAAAAAACATGTTGAATTGAATTCAATTCAATTCTATATGTAATTTGAATTCATTTGATAACATCCTAGATTTTTTTTGCTTAAAATAAAATATTAAATCATATACTTAAATTCAATTATATTACTTAGAATACATGTAGAAATAAATTAAATTAATAATCTTTACTATTTTTCCTTTAAATTATTTCTTTTTGTAAGTAGTTCCACCACCAATACAAAAACTTAATAATAACGATGATAATGTGATCCTGCAATTGTCTATGTAGTTAGTTTGCCACATCTGTTCCAAAAGAGCATCGATAGACATCTCATATGATGCAGCTTCTTGCATCTTAAGCGTGGAGGTCCCACTTGGGATGGGCCATAAGGAAGAAAAGATGGAAGAATTTCGAAGGTGAGTGAAACCATGTAATTACGAGCTCCTCCTACCTTCAACATTTTCCAATTACAGCAAAGCTTCTTCCAAAGAGGTTTTTCTTTGCAACTCCTTCAGGTGACGTATTCAATGGCCCGCCATAAGAACATTGATCCATTACAAAATCATACGGCTGAGAATAAAACATTGATCACACTCTTGAATTCTCTTATTGTTCATCATTCCAAAATTGAATCCACAACTTCAGTGTCACTCTTGATGTGGATTCACCGTTGAGCCCATCTTTTAGAACTAGTCGTCTAAGGAATGCTTGTCGCAAGGGCTACAATGGACTCTTCAACGGTCACATTTGATAATGTTTTCTGCAAGTCGCTACTCCCATGGAAAAAAGAGACTACCGGGGCTTCAAAAAAAAAAAAAGGTTTCAAGAGTATTTTTAAAAATATTGTTTCAAATATCAATTCAATGGGAATTACCGTAGCATATATCAGAGGGTCTCCTTTCTAAATTGTTTTTATCATTTCTTTAGCAATTAAATTCTATTAAGAATTCAAATTAATATCCTTAAAACGATTCCAAACTAAAATATCAATTTCTCCTCGCCTTTTCCTTTTTCACAGAACTAAATGTTTAATTTGTGTTTTTACATTATTGAATCTCTCTTTTTCAATTCTAACAATTTAAAAGAAATTCAAACTTTCAATTTTTTCCCAAACATTTTTTAAAATTAAACTATACTTCAATCTAAAGACTACATTATGTAGGTTCTTGATATTTGAAACTATGTGGTAATATGATAATACTTGAACCATCTACATTGTTTACAAGGTAAATCATACAAATGATATGATATATATTCCATAATAGGAGCCTATTACCAAATAAAGTTACCATCAAGAATTATATATACTATAAACCATTATGAGAAAGAAACAGCTAAACAATAATATAAATAATCAATAAGAAATTGGAACACGTCCCATGTGGACAGATCACCTTTGCCCTGCCAGGTTAGGTTACCATTACAATAATATCAGTGTGCCTCTCAATTATTATTATTATTATTATTATTATTATTTGATATTCGTAAATGCATTCACACATTAGAATTTTCTTTTTCCTAGCAACCTTTAACATGAAAGAAACAAATTGCGCAAGTTACCATTTCTCACTAACCCTTTTGAATTTGAAAAAATTACAATTTAACTTAGACAAAACACATGTGATAGTTACATTTTTTGTCATGCTCTACTAACCATTTAATATTTTTGGGATCGGAAATTCATCATTTGTCATAACTTGTATGGATTTTAGTATGATTTATTGATACGAATATTATTTTCCTTAGAGAAAGAAAGAAGAAGTCTATAATAACTTCACCATACAACACAAAAATGAACTAATTATTTTTTATATATATAAGATTAGTTCATTTTCATTTAATTTCCAAAATCTGATACGGTTGGATAAGAATTAAAATATGCCAACCCAAAGTGGTAAAGCTTCATAATGGTAGTTGCCACTAAAAAAAGAAATATTTTTAAGAAATTACTATAAAAGAAAGAAAAAAAAAACATGAAAAAAATCTCTTAGAAGGAAAAAAAATCCTATGTTACTAATACTAAACCTATTTATAGGCAAGTCCAAGTCATTTTTCAACATGCCTAAGTTCTCCACTATTTATATTCATTCACGCCACAAGCAACTCATATCTCTCTTTACCCAGATTTGTAGTAGAAAAGTGTAAATAATGGGCAGGCGAAAGATAGAGATAGAGATGGTGAAAGATAGCAACTCTCGGCAAGTGACTTTCTCAAAGCGCCGAACAGGGGTTTTCAAGAAAGCCAATGAGCTTGCTACTTTGTGCGGTGTGCAAATTGCCATCATCGTTTTCTCTCCAGGGGGGAAGCCATTTTCATTTGGCCACCCCAATGTCGAGTTTGTGGCTCAGAGGTTTCTAAATCGGGATAAGAAACCAAAAGTTTCAGTTGGTAGCCTTGTTGATTCTCAGCAAGAGGCTAGATTGGAGAAGCTTAATAGTCAACTCAATGATATTCTCAGGAAACTTCATTATGAAAGAAAGAGGGGGGAATTGCTAGAGAAGGCAGTGAAATTAAAGGCTTCGGAACCCAAACTTATTGGTGAGCTAAATCTTGATGAACTTCGGAAGATGAAGGGAGAACTGAAGGAACTTCAAGAAAAGTTGCGAGGGTGTGTTACAGAAATGGAGGCGTCCTCTTCACTGCTACTTCTGTCAAAGAAACCTGTTAGAGAGAAACATCAGTAGGTTTCTAAAATTTTAAGAAGTATTGACACCATCTCCTCTTTTAGCTTTAATTTGAGAGAATGCAGGTTTTGTTCCTAAATCCTAAATAGAGTTATGCTAATATGTGATTGGTTTGCTTTTCTTTTAATTGTTTTTTCAATATTACTTTATTTAGTACTGTTAAAGGAAATATATCATAAGCATCTCAAAATAGATACATCCCAAGACATAAAATCATACCAATGAAAAATGACATTTACGAACTTGAAAATACAAGATAAAATGAATATTTCCTTTTTTTCCTGAATAATAGCAAAGATCAATGAGAAAAATAGATGATATGTGGTATAGAAAATAGATCAAAACAATTGTACAGTTATAAATAGTTCTCAAAAAATAGGATTATAGAAACAAAACAATGACAATAGTTGTTTTTTTTAAAAAAAAATAAAGATAATTTGTTTGAAATTAGAGGAAAAAATAAGGAGAAAATGCAACTTTTCTAAAGCCTATATCAAGGCATATATATATATATATATGTATATATATCTTTTCGCTTATTGTTTCTTATTTTTATGTTGATATGGCCCCATCATGTATAGTATTAATATTCTTTTTCCTTAGCATATATTCTTCTATCGAAATTACATGACAACTAATTTGTCAGTCGATTTTACCATACTACCCACGAAAGAAAAACAATGTCTTTAACCAGCACTAAAAGTAGTGAAGGCAAGAATATTTCAAGGTTCGGTTGAGTTTAAAGAAGGCACTTGTTTTTTGCTGAGATCCTAGCAAACTAAATTATATACTTGGGCAATTACAGCGACTTTGTAAAGGTTTTATTTCTCTACAGTGACAATCAAGTTCAAGCACCTTATTAGTTCGATCTTATCTTGGATTTGATTGCATCAATATAGAAACAAAAATTATAAAATATGGATCAAAGAGAATTATTAATTTTTTATTTAATGACCAAGTAAAAGGAAAAAAAGCTGATTAATTGTTACAAGAATCAAAAATCACCGTAAGCCTTTCTTTACTATGTTTTGATATCTTCATTCCCAAAATATATTATAAAAACAAGGGCATCAAATACGACAAAAATGATAATACTGAGAATCTTTGTTTCTATTATTTATCAAGAGATCATTGCTTTGGAGGGTCTTTTAAGCTTGCAGTCATAATCCAAATTTTATCTTTTAAAATAAATAAAAAATATTAACTAAAAAAGGACACGCTATGATTACTAACTTTAGTATTTATTAGATTATTAGATTATATTGTTTTGCAGGTTAGGATTTTTTTTTTATATAAGAAAATATCCAAGCTTTGTGAATGTAATTTTTAGCTCAAGCAAGATCTTTAGTGGGAGACTTTAATAGTAATAAAAATTCATCATTAACTTAAAATATAATGCATATTAAATTATATATTTTTAAACATTGATATAGTTTTTAAATATTGACATGATTACATATTAAATCAATTAAGTTAACTTATCAAATTTATAATTTAAGTCATACGATCATTATAATCTTAAAGCAAATAAAAATAAATTATGAAGGTTAATTTTTAATTAACCAGCCTAATTTTTAAAGATGAAATTGAAAAAAAAAGACAAAATAAATTATGAAGATTAACCCGAGTCAATCTACCCAACCAATAACTCAAGTAATGAGATCGAGGTAACCCCATAAAAAGCAATAAAAAAAAACTACAAAGCTCAATTTTCATTCAATTCAATATTGAAGGATAAATTTGAAAAAAATAATTAAAAAAGAACAAAACAAACAATGTAAGTTAACTCGAATTAACATATTCAACTTGTGACCTAAGTCATGAGACTAGGATAACTTCATAATAATCAAATAAAAAGATATATAAAGTTCCATTTCCAACAAATTCAATGTTGAATGTTAAAATCAAGAAAAAAAAACTAATTCAATAAGACCTAGATAACTCTATAAAAAGCACATTGAGAAATATTATATAGTCTAATTTCTAAACAACCTAGTATTGAATAATGAAATTGAAAAAAAAAACTAAATAAAAATTATCAAGTTGTTGGAGTGTAAAATTAAAAAAAAAAACTACCCTAAAAAAATGAATTGGGTTAAGCCTAAGCAACCTGCCAAATTCATGACTCAGGTTATAAGATTGAGATAACTATATTAAAAATAAATTAAAAAATAAAAAACTTAATTTCCAACCAAACTAGTGTTAAAAAATGATATCGAAAGAAAATCAATTAGAATAAACATCTTAAAAAGATAACTCGATTCAACTTAAGTTAACCTGTAAAACTTACAACTTGAGTCATGAAATCAAGATAAATTAATATAACTAAATTGAAAAAATTATGAAGCTGCACTTTGAATAAGAGTGATTAGCACGATCAAAAAATTGATATCTTTTTTCAAATATAGGAGTGTCGAAATAATAAATAAGCCAGTAAAACCAGGATAGAACCATAAAGAGTTTAACTATATAAATTACAAATAATAATAATAATAATAATAAGATAAAGAAATATTAGAGATGTAAAATTAATGTAAAGATTAAATGACACGACTAAAAGATTGTTTATCTTCTCCCAAATATAGGAGTGTCCAAGTAATAAATAACCTAGCAAGACCAGGGTCAAACCACAAGGAGATTAATTATATAAATTATGAATAACAATTATAAACAACAACAATAATAACAATAACAACAACAATAATAATAATAGCAATAATAATACTAACAATACTAGTAGCAATAGTATTAGTAGTAGTAATAGTAGTAGTAGTAGTAATAATAATAATAATAAAGAAAAAGAAGAAGAAGAAGAAGATGAGAACTTTGAGATGTAAAATTAAAGTAAGAATTAAACAACGATAACAAACAATGTCAAGGTTAGAGAATCCACTAATAGTATGTCAAACAAGTATAGTATAAACTCTTATTATTCAATTGAAAACCACACACAAAGGAGGTTCTAAACAGATTATAAATTGTTAACATGATTACATTAGTCATCTTATTCAATTAATGCTGATACTTGTAAATTTTGTCAAGCATTCATGATTATAACTTATGTTAACAACAAATCAAGTTCCTTTCATAGCTCAGTTGTCGGTTATAACATACAGTATGGATTATGAAAGTACCAAGCATTTGTTGTATCAATTGTTATCCAATATAAATCAAGATTAGTCATTTAACAAGCANAGTGAACAAGATAACAAATATAAAACATGTTAGTATTAAACATTAAAGTCCATATTAAGTTTATACCATACTTATTCTTACACCATTAGTGTAACCTTGACATAATAAACTTAGCTAGACATAATGAAAGAAAGAAAAATAGATAAACAAAATAAGAACATAAATAAGATAAGAGTTAACAAAGCAAAGGAAAAGAAATTAAAGGCATAAACTTGATATTAATTAAAGTAAAGCAAAAACAATACCAAAGAAATACAAAGAGTGAAAACAAGAGCATGATCTTGATATGGACACCAAGATGCCTAAATGCATGGCAAATGCCTCCTTTTATAGGCCAAAATTGGGAACTATTGATTTAATGACTAATTGATGAGTAGGTAGACAACCCTTGACTTGGTGACAATCCTTATGTTCTCTTGTCCGCCCAAAACGTCATTGATGACATCAAAATTAGAGCCACTTGAAAACATGAAAGTTCTAGGAAATTGTCTTAGCTTTCTTGTGTAAAACATTCAGGTCATTTCGACTTCTAGAACTGCAGATATGGCTAAAATACTGAACAGTGCTTGGGCTGGAGGACAAATTCAGGCTTCTTTGTTGTTGCAACAATTTAGACTTGCAAATGACCTTTTTAGATCTTGGGCTCCATATGAAAGTTGTAGGCCTGTGTCTTACCTTTCCATCCATATAAAGTAGACCTAAATCTGAGATCTATAGCTCCAGATATGACTGAATTATCAAACAGTGTGCTGGTTTGGATTGCACCGATATCTCTTTTCTAAGTTTGGTCATCTCTTTATCCTTTCAATTTTAGTTTTTAAATTCATCAATCAATCCTTTTATTTATGTGATATGCCTGCATTTAAAATGAATATTTACCATAAATTAAAGGTATCTTATATTATTAGATATATTATCATAAAACATGCTTTAGTTAAGGAGTTATTGATACTTCAAGTGCAAAATGATAACATAAAATCTTGATAAAAATACACTTTTAAGTATCAATCATTAAGCAATGATAAAAAAAATATCAAGGTTAGAGGATTCATTAATGGTATTAAAAATAAATATAATATAAATTCTTTTTATTACTCAATTGAAAACCACACTCAAAGGATGTTCCAATCGAATGATTTATCATTAATAAATTATTATAAATTGTTAACATGATCATATTAATTATCTTATTTAAATAACACCAAACTTTTAAATATTGTTTGGAATTCATGATGCTAACTTATATTAACAACAAATCAAGTTCCTTTCATTGTATAAGTATAGGTTATAACATACGGTTGGCTATGAAAAGTATCAAGTATTTGTTGTATTAAGTGTTATATAACACAAATCTAGATTAACTATTTAACAAACTAGGTATTAAGAATTCATAAGATAAAAATGATAAAACATGTTAATAGCAAATTATTTAGGATATAAGCATTGAAGTTCATATTGAATTTATATTATACTTATCTTAACATCATTAGTGAAATATTTTTACCTTAACATAATAAACTTAGTTAAATATAATAAAAAAGAGAAACATAAACAAATAATATAAGAACATAAGTGTAGTAAAGGAAAGGAAAAGTATAAGCAAAAAATTAATGAAAGCAAAACTTAAGTATTAAAAAAATATAAAGAAAGAGAGAAAGAATATGATCTTGATATGAAAATCAAAATGCCTAAATGCATGAAAACTCCTCATTTTATAGGCCAAAATTTAAAACTATTAATTTGATTACTAATTGTTATGTGAATAACTACATCTTGACTTGGTGAAAATCTTTATCTTTGACACGATAAAAAGATTGATGTCTTCTTCCAAGTATCAAGAGTGTTGAAGTAATAAATAAACTAGCAAGAACATGGTCGAACCATAGGAAGGTTAATTATACAAATTATAAACAACAATAATAACAATAACAACAACAATAACAAAACAACAACTATAATAATAATAATAATAATAATAATAATAATAATAATAATAATAATAATAATAGTAGTAGTAGTAACAATAATAAAGAAAAAGAAAAAGAAGAAAAGTTGATGAGAACTTTGAGATGGAAAATTAAAGTAAGAATTAAACAATGATAATAACAAATGTGAAGGTTACAGGTTCTACTACTAGTATGTCAAACAAGTATAGTATAAACTCTTATTATTCAATTGAAAACCACACACAAAGGAGGTTCTAATCAGATTATAGACTGTTAACATGATCACATTAGTCATCTTATTCAATTAATGTTGACACTTGTAAATTTTGTCAAGCATTCATGATTATAACTTATGTTAACAACAAATCAAGTTCCTTTCATAGCTCAGTTGTCGGTTATAGCATACAGTATGGATTATGAAAGTACCAAGCATTTGTTGTATCAATTGTTATCCAATATAAATCAAGATTAGTCATTTAACAAGCAAAGTATTAAAGAGTGAACAAGATAACAAATATAAAACATGTTAGTTTTAAACACTAAAGTCCATATTAAGTTTATACTATACTTATTCTTACACCATTAGTGTAACCTTGACATAATAAACTTAGCTAGACATAATGAAAGAAAGAAAAATAGATAAACAAAATAAGAACATAAATAAGATAAGAGTTACCTAAGCAAAAGAAAAGAAATTAAAGGCATAAACTTGATATTGATGAAAGTAAAGCACAAACAATACAAAAAAAATACAAAGAGTGAAAACAAGAGCATGATCTTGATATGGACACCAAGATGCCTAAATGCATGGCAAATGCCTCCTTTTATAGGCCAAAATTGGGAACTATTGATTTGATGACTAATTGATGAGTAGGTAGACAATCCTTGACTTGGTGACAATCCTTATCTTCTCTTGTCTGCCCAAAACGTCATTGAAGACATCAAAATTAGAGCCACATGAAAACATGAAAGTTCTATGAAATTGTCTCAGCTTTCTTGTGTAAAACATTCAGGTTATTTTGACTTCTAGAACTCCAGATGTGGCCAAAATACTGAACAGTGCTTGGGCTGGAGGACAAATTCAGGCTTCTTTGTTGTTGCACCAATTTAGACTTGCAAATGACCTTTTTAGATCTTGGGCTCCATATGAAAGTTGTAGGCCTGTGTCTTACCTTTCCATCCATATAAAGTAGACCTAAATCTGAGATCTATAGCTCCAGATATGACTGAATTACCAAACAGTATGCTGGTTTGGATTGCACCGATATCTCTTTTCTAAGTTTGGCCATCTCTTTATCCTTTCAATTTTAGTTCTTAAATTCATCAATCAATCCTTTCATTTATGTGATAGGCCTGTATTTAAAATGAGCATTTACCATAAATTAAAGGTATCTTATATTATTATAAAACATGTTTTAGTTAAGGAGTTATTGATACTTCAAGTGCAAAATGATGATACAAAACCGTAATAATAATACACTTTTAGGTATCAATCACACCCCCCCAACTAGCTTATTACTAGTCCCTAATAATCAAAGTGTTAAAATAGAAAAATAATTTGCACATTCCACAAAGTAAGGTATTCATCATTTAACTTCCATTACTCTATCCAGATAAACAAACTCTCGTTAAATTTATATACCTGTTTAATACCTCTTAACAAGATATTCATAAATCTTTTTTTTGTGCTTAATGTATCAACACATAATTATGAGGCTTTTCTTGGAAGAAAATAAATTTTTTGTTCTATTGTTTAAGGTTAACTTCTTTAGGTTGGGATTATTATTTTTGTCTTTTGTTTTAATATATATACATATAATTTAAAACACCATGCATCTTTAGCCCATGTAATGAGCTTTCAGATACTGACTCCAAACCAGTTGGTTTTAGAGCATTGGGTGTTAAGACACCCCTACGAGCTTAATAACTCGAGTTGCAAATACTGATATGTAGATAGCGCAATGTTTGATTCCCTTAAGCTTTTCTCCTCAACCCATGTAACAGGTGTTGGGCTAATAGCTACCAAGTCAATTGACTTTAGGGTATTAGGTGTTCTGGGCTTAATTGCTTAGGTTAGGGAGCCTACAAAACCAAACTTATCTATATTTTTATTATCATCATTTTATTTTTTTCTTTTTTTAATTATATGTTATCCATTTTCCTTAGTTGTTACCTTTAACAAAAGAATTCAAATAATATAATAATCCAATATGCAACCCACAATCATATGTTTAGAGTGTGTGTGTGTGTGTAAATTAAGGTTTAAGAATACATGTTAAATAAGTATATGAGCAGAATTAAGTGATAACAATGCAAGAGTTTGTAAATCTGAATATTTTAAGAAGTATTATGATAGACCTTGTTACGAATGATTACTAAGATGTGTCTCAAGAGTCATAAAAGATTCTCCTTACTCTGCCATCATAGTAACAACCATTTTGCACATGCTTTATGAAATAGAAAACACAATTTTTTTTTAAGTTACTACCCTCTCCCCCGAACTAAAACAAGACATTGTCCTTAATCTTTAAAGGTATAAAGATAGAGTATAGAAGATATCACATGAAATAACAAACACTGATAAACCTGAAACACACTAAAAAAAATATAACAAACAACAAAACACAATAATAAAACCAAAAGACACAAAGATTCACAAATGGAGGCTCAAATCCAATCTAAGCTTTTTATAGCTTTTCTTAGTTGACCAATTTATGCGACTCATGGAAGGATCAATTACAGGAATGAAAGATTGTAGTTAGTCAATCAATTGCTCAGTAGTAGCAACAGAGATTATGATTTGTTATGGAGAAGATGTTAGAAATTCCTGTTACACAGCGTGATCAAGAAAAGACAACAACTTATCATAATAACCATTAACTTTTAACAAACCTATGAGTTTATGGTGAATGTGCAATTAGGCCCAAGAGAAAATATGAAAGATCTCTTTCAATGTGCCTAGACCACCTGGTAAAGCAATGAAGGCATCAGCATGGTTAAACATTGCATTCATTTGAACTGACATTGTAAAGACCTAAAGTTCCTCTCCAATTGTTTTTTCAATGATGTCCCCTTATGCTAAAGCTTCGGGGACGATCCCCAAAACTTAACTACCTCCTAAAAATGCAGGTATTGACACACCTCCCATTAACCCAAGATTGTCTCCCCCATATACTAAATGAATCTTTCTCTCAGCTAGCACTTAACCAAGATGATTTACTGACTCTAAAAACTTCTTTTCTTTCCTAGGACTAGATCCACCAAAAACACAAATATTTCTTATATGATGACCTGAGGAACTTGCCATTTCTACACACTTCATTATTTATTGAATGTATGGGTTGAGTAGAAATGAAAGGAAGGAAGAGTGGGTTTTATAGAAGAGAAATTAGAAAGGCAATCATACCACCTACATATAGGCTAGCTAGAGTCTCACACTCTCTCTCTCTCTCTCTTTATTTATTTATTTACTTTTAAAAAAGCATGATATGTATAAGTAGTTATGATTGCGGCTCACATCTTTTCTTGGTTTTACGTCCAAGAACGGCTTAAACGCCCTCTATGGGTTAGGAATAGGCTTCCCATCCAATTTTCTTAAAAACTAGCAAATAGGGTCTTTTTTAGTCAGATTCCCAAGACTAAGTCGATCATGTTCTTTATGAAATAGTGGTCATAAATCATGAATTACAAGATGCACATCTCCACTAGGATGTGTCTCAAGAGTCAATAGAAGACTATCTAAAGACTCCTTACTCAGGCCATCCTTAATTAATTGTATTTTATCTTCATGGTTTATAGATACCATTCCTAAAGAACGATATTGTATATTACAAGTCCATCTAGCACATCAATGACAGACTTTCAGTCATTTTGCACAATGTTTCTTTGCAAAAGTGTTTTTTCTTGTTCCAGACATGTGTGAAATGAAGGAGTTAGAGGACTCACCTGATAATTGGACCTTTGCTTCAATCAACCAGTGAATATCTTCAGGAATTCCATGATTCATTAACAATCTCAATCTTGCACATTTAGCACGGTAAATTTTTGTAATTGTATTCTGAGGTAGGGCAGGAAAATACTTTTTTGATTTTACAAGATTAGTGTCCATTTTCAAATGAGAATTGGAAGAGAGATTCAAAGAATTGCACAATTGTATATACAGATATCAGTTATTTGGGAAACTGAAAGAACCGACTTAAGTCATAGAGTACCGTTATCCGCCATTTGACTGGGGTAAGAGAAACTAGCAAAAATCACTCAAAAAGAAACACAAAAACAATATGCAAAGAACAAAATAATCAACCTTTATCTACAAGATCATTCAAACCAGTTGATTTATTTTTACTAGAAAAATTATCAAAGTAAGCTTTCAAACGATGTCCATTTTCCTTAAAAACATTGTCATTCTTTGAATTCTCAATATCACAGGCCCCATAAGGATTGCTCCATCTTGATCTTAGCTCTCTAGGTAATGCATAGAGTTAAGAATTATAAAACAAAACTTTTTGACGAGTATCAAATTTTTGATAATTTTCACAAGTTTTGCAGAATGCATGTGTCCTTGAACATGATGGGCCAAAAAAATCCATTTTGAAAGATTTTTGTTGCTGCCTTTTTTGATAAAAAATAACTTCCACATGCATCAGAATGACAAAGTTTAATGACACTACTTACCTCATTCTCGGGAATGAATCTTTAAAATATTTGATCAGGACAATATTTGAATAAGTTAGGGTCAGCACCATAAAAGTTCTTTACTTCATTCAAAAACCTTTCTTTGTCTTGGGTACTCCAATCAGCTGGCAAATCTTCTAAAGTAAGAAAATTGATATTTATATCATACCAAGGCATTGGACTAAAAGAAAGTAAGGATTTGTTAGGAAAGTAATCATCAATTGGTGTGATGTCAAATGTCGAATCTGTTGTCACTGTTGATAAAAGATCTGCATTAATATTTTCGGTGCGTTTTTCATCCATGATATCTTCTTCAAAATAAATCGTTTACAAATCTTCAAATTCATCCAACTCATTTTTACTTAAAGTAGATGCAAGTCGATCATAAACTAATTCATCAATATAATCTACTTCTTGTAAATCATTATCATCTCCAGGTTGCTTGCAAATGTTGAAAATATTCATCTCAATGTCATGTTTCCAAATGATAGCTTCATCAGTCCATTGCTACAATTAATCAATGTGTTAGAGGTTGCAAGAAACGGACATCCTAAAATAACAGGAAATGAATTACATGCTTCAATAGGTTATGTGTCCAAGACAACAAAATCCACATGATAAATGAATTTATCAACTTGTACTAACACATCTTTAATTATTCCTTTAGGCACTTTTATAGATCTATTGGCAAGTAAAAGATTTATAGAAGTTGGTTTTAACTCACCTAGATTGAGACTCTAAAAAACTGAATATGAAAGTAAATTCACACTAGCACTGAGATCAAGTAAAGCTTTTTTAATTTTATGTTCTCCAATAAAGCAAGAAATTGTAGGACAACCAGGGTCTTTATATTTTAAAGCATTATTGTTCTGAAGAATAGCACTTACTTGTTCGGTTAGAAAGGCTTTCTTTTTCACATTCAGTTTCCTCTTCCCAGTGCATAGATCTTTGAAAAATTTAGCATAGGAAGGAACCTGTTTAATAGCATTCAGCAAAGGTATATTGATTCTTACCTGTTTGAAAGTTTCAAAAATTTCAGAGTTGTGATTGACTTTCCTTTGTTTGGTCATGGCTTGAGGAATTGGAAGTGTTGGCGGAGAATCAGTCTTTTTCTTTGCAATTTTCAGATTCAACCCCTTCCTTACACTCAGAGATTGACTCATCATCTTTCTCATAAGGTTCAAGAGAGGGTTTTGCAATTACCTTACCACTACAAAAAGTAGTGATTGATTTGACCTGATCCATGTGTTGGCTTCCGGAACTACTTGCATTTGCATTGTATTGCCCCTTGGGATTTTGTTGTGGTTGAGATGGAAACTTACCTTTCTCTTGGAAACTGAGAGCAGATGTTAATTGCTTGACCGCTTTTTATGATCGGCTTATTTTAACTTGCAAGTGCACGAGTGTGCGATGTAGCAATTAACTCGGTAAGATCGAGGTCATATCCACAAAGAGCTAGATCTGGAAATTAAGCTAGGTAACAAAAAAAAAACTCAAGAGAAATTAAATTAACAATAACTTGGTTGAAAATAATTGATGGATTTGTTTTCAAAGAGGAAAAGGTGTAAATAGATTTTAGAAGACAAGAAAAAGTAAGACTTGGTCCAAATCAATTTTAATGGTGATGTATTGGTGATTTCTTCAACATATATAAGATAACTCAACCTAATATCAATGATGGTGATATTAGATCGGACGATATTACAATGAAGTTTAGAAAAATGAAAATTGATTATTGCTTAAGAATGAACAAGTACTTTCATATTAAGTAAGACATTGAATCAAGCAATCTCTATACCAAAACTAAAGTTTGTGCATAAAAATTCAAGATTATAACATTAGCTAAATGATTTCTAAAATTTCTTTGCAATAATAAATCATTCATGAAGAAAATAAGAAGATAAACATTAAGATTCATTCATATCCTAAAGAACTTACCTCAATCACCATCATCCTTGATTTGGATCCAAGAAAGAGATTAGCCAATCATGATTTTATATAAGAACACTTCAACAAACATGAAATAACTTGAATCAAACTGAAATAATAAGTTTTACAAACTAAAGAACCGAAATCTATGAAGAAGAACACAACACAATTTCAGAAAAAACTCGGACACAAATCTGACTCTAACTTTGGACAGCGATTTGACCCTTTTCCCAGCCTCCTCTCGAGATGTCTATTAGAGACATATTTATAGGCAA
>SRLM01001671.1:17327-35419 GCA_015708895.1 Populus ilicifolia | reverse complement strand
GGATCTGAATCAAGGATGATGGTGATTGAGGTGAGTTCTTTAGAAACCATTTAGGTAATGTTATAATCTTGAATTTTTATGCACAATCTTTAGTTTTGGTATAGAGATTGCTTCATTCAATGTCTTACTTAATATGAAAATACTTGTTCATTCTTAAGCAATAATTAATCTTCATCCTTTTAAACTTCATTGTAATATCTTCCGATCTAATATCACCATCGTTGATATTAGGTTGAGTTATCTTATATATCTTGAAGGAATCACCAATACATCACCATTAAAATTGATTTGGACCAAGACTTACTTTTTCTTGTCATTTAAAATCTATTTACACTTTTTCATCTTTGAAAACAAATCCATCAATTATTTCCAACCAAGTTATTGTTAATTTAATTTCTCTTGAGTTGTTTTTTTTGTTACCTAGCTTAATTTCCAGATCTAGCTCTCTGTGGATATGACCTCGATCTTACCGAGTTAATTGCTACATCGCACACTCGTGCACTTGCGAGTTAAAACAAGCCGATCATAAAAAGCGGTCAAGCAATAATAAATAAGAACAATGAGTTAATTCCCACTAAAACTGTTACTGGTTGGCGCATGTGCATTGACTATAGAAAACTTAATTCAATGACTAAAAAAGATCATTTTCCTTTGCCTTTCATGGATCAAATCCTAAAAAGAGTTGCAGGTTATGAATTTTATTGTTTCCTAGATGGCTATTCGAGTTACAACAAAATTGAAATTGCATTGGAAGATTAAGAGAAGACTACTTTCACATGTCCATTTAGTACTTTTACATATCGAATGATGCCTTTTGGATTATGTAATGCACCAGCCACATTTCAAAAATGCATGCTTAGTATATTTAGTGATATGGTTGAATATTTTCTTGAGATTTTGATGGACGATTTTTCTATTTTTGGTGATTCATTTGATAATTGTTTGACTAACTTAGAAAAGGTATTGATCAGGTGTGAAGAGAAGAATCTTGTGCTGAATTGGAAAAAATATCATTTTATGGTAACAAACGGCATTGTACTTGGTCACATTATGTCATCAAAAGGAACCGAGGTTGACAAATCTAAAATCTAGTTAATTGCAAACTTACCAACACCAAAATCTATTAAAGATGTTAGATCATTCCTAGGACATGCTGGTTTTTATAGAAGGTTCATCATAGATTTTAGTGTAATATCTAAGCCTTTAAGTAACCTTCTAATAAAGGATACTATTTTTGAATGGACTGAACATTGTGAAGTAGCCTTTGTTAAACTTAAAAACTTGTTTACTTGTGCTCCTATCATTCAAGCTCCCGATTGGTCATTACCTATTGAAATAATGTGTGATGCTAGTGATTATGTTGTAGGTGTTGTTTTGGGACAAAGAAAAGATAAGAAACCTTATGTAATTTACTATGCAAGTAAAACTTTAAACAGTGCTCAAATGAATTATACCACCACTAAAAAAGAATTACTTGCAGTAGTATTTGCATGTGAAAAATTCAGCTCTTATCTTCTTTCTAAGAAAGATTTTAAGGCTAGATTGTTGCGGTGGATTTTGTTACTTCAAGAATTTGATATCACAATCAAAGATAAGAAAGGTAACGAAAATGTTGTCGCAGATCACTTGTCAAGATTGACAACAGATTGGAAAACTAATAACACACTAATCGATGACTACTTTCTCGATGAATCTTTACTTTCTATCTCTACAATGCTTTAGTTTGCTAATATTGTCAATTTTTTTATTTCAGGACAATTGTCAGCTCCTTGAAGTATCCAAGATAAAAATAAAGTTCTTGAAATAAGTGAAGAACTTTTATTGGGATGACCTTTATTTATTCAAATATTGTCCTGATCAAATATTTTGAAGATGCATTCCTGACAATGAGGTAAGTAGTGTCATTAAATTTTATCATTCTAAGGCATGTAGGGGCCATTTCTCGTTAAGAAAGACAATTGTAAAAATCTTACAAAGCGAATTTTATTAGCCCACCATGTTCAAAGACTCACATGCGTTCTACAAGTCTTGTGAAAATTATCAAAAGTTGGGATCTATTTCAAAATGTCACAGATTCCTTTAAATTCTATTATTGTCATTGAGATCTTTAACTGCTAGGGTATGGATTTCATGGGTCCATTCCCTCCATCATTTGGTTTCTTATACATATTAGTCACAGTAGCTTATGTTTCAAAATGAATAGGGGCAATTTCAAGTCGAAACAATGATCACAAAACAGTGATAAAGTTTTTGAACGAAAATATTTTGAGTCAATTTGGAGTCCCTCAAGCCATAATAAGTGATGGTGGAACACATTTCTGCAACAGCCTATTTGAGTCTTTAATGAAGAAATATGGAATCACACATAAAGTTGTCACCCTTTATCACCCTCAAACAGCTAGACAAGTAGAGCTTGCTAATAAGAAGATCAAACATATTTTGGAGAAATTAGTGAACCCTAATAGGAAAGATTGGTCTTTAAGACTTAATGATGTACTTTAAGCTTATCGAACTGCTTATAAAAACATCATTAGGTATGTCACCTTATAGATTAGTCTATGGAAAACCCTGTCACTTGCCTGTGGAACTTGAACATAAAGCTTATTGGGCTATTATAGCTTTCAATTCAAATTTGGATGATGCTAGTCAACTGCAAAAATTACAAATAATGAGCTTGAGGAAATAAAAAATGATGCATATGAAAATTCAAGAATTCATAAAGCAAGAATTAAAGAGTTTCATGACAAGAAAATATTGAGAAAAACATTCAATGTTGGTCAAAAAGTCTTGTTTTATAATTCTTGACCGCATTTATTTCCTGAAAAATTAAGATAAAGAAGGAACGCTCCTTTTATTGTGAAACATGTGTATCCGTATAGGGCCTATGACATCGAGAATCCAAAGAATGACAATGTTTTCAAGGTAAATGGATATCATCCGAAAGTTTACTTTGATAATTTTTTAGTTGAACATGACTATTGAATTAGGTGATCCTGTATATAAAGATTGATTTTTTTCTCATATTATTTTTGTATTTCTTTTTTGCTAGTTTCTCTCACCCTAGTCAAATGACGGATAACAGGACTCTGTGACTTAAGTCGGTTCTTTCAATTTCCCACAATAACTGATATATGTGTATATATTTATGCAATTCTTTGAATCTCTCTTCCAATTCTTATTTGAAAATGGATACCAATCTTGAAAAATTGAAAAAGTATTTTCCTGCTCTGCCTCAAAATGCGATTACAAAATTTTATCATGCTAGATGTGCAAGATTGAGATTGTTAATGAATCATGGAAATCCTGAAGATATTCACTAGTTGATTAAAGCAAAGGTCCGATTATCAGGTGAGTCCTCCAACTACTTCATTTCACATATGCCTAGAACAGCTAAAAGCACTTTTGCAAAGAAACATCTTGCAAAATGACTGAAAGTCTGTCATCGATGTGCTAGATGGACTTGTAATACATAATGTAGTTCTTTAGGAATGATATTTATAAACCGTGAAGATAAAATACAATTCATTAAGGATGGTTTGAGTAAGGAGTCTTTAAATAATCTTGTATTGACTCTTGAGACGTATCCTAGTGGAGATGTGCATCGTGTAATTCATGATTTATGACCACTATTTCATAAAAAACATGATCGACTTAGTCTTGGGAATCTGACTAAAAAAGACCTTGTTTACCAGTTTAAAAAAAAAAACTAGATGGGAAGCCTATCCTAGAACCATAAAGGGCATTTAAGTCGTTCTTGGATGTAAAACTAAAGGAAGATGTGAGCCACAATCAGACCTACCTGTACATACACATGCTTTTTGCAAAAGTAAATAAATAAATAAATAAAAAGAGAGAAAGAGAGAGAGTGTGAGACTCTAGCTGGCCTACATATAGGTGGTATGATTGCCTTTCTAATTTCTCATCTATAAAATCCTCTCTTCCTTCCTTTCATTTCTACTCAACCCATACATTCAACAAATATAAAAGTGTGTAGAAATGGCAAGTTCCTCAGGCCATCATATAAGAAATATTTGTGTTTTCAGTGGATATAGTCCTGGGAAAGAAAATGAGTTTTTAGAATCAGCAAATCATCTTGGTCAGGTGCTAGCTGAGAGAAAGATTCATTTAGTGTATGGGGGAGGTAGTCTTGAGTTAATGGAAGGTGTATCAATAGCTGCATTTTTAGGAGGTAGTCAAGTTTTGGGGGTCATCCCCGAAACTTTAGCACAAGGGGACATTATTG
Source organism: Populus ilicifolia (assembly GCA_015708895.1). Lineage (NCBI taxonomy): Eukaryota > Viridiplantae > Streptophyta > Magnoliopsida > Malpighiales > Salicaceae > Populus > Populus ilicifolia. The sequence continues at coordinate 31,176 of SRLM01001671.1, read as the reverse complement.
GAAAAACAATTGGAGAGGAACTTTAGGTCTCTACAATGTCAGCTCGAATGAATGCAATGTTTAACCATGCTGATGCCTTCATTGCTTTACCAGGTGGTCTAGGCACATTGGAAGAGATATTTCATATTTCCTCTTAGGCCCAACTGCACATTCACCATAAACCCATAGGTTTGTTAAATGTTAATGGTTATTATGATAAGTTGTTGTCTTTTCTTGATCACGCTGTGGAACAGGAATTTCTAACATCTTCTGCACGACAAATCATAATCTCTGCTGCTGGTGCTGAACAATTGATTGACCAAGTACAATATTTCATTCCTGTAATTAATCCTTCCAGGAGTCGCATAAATTGGTCAACTAAAGAAAGCCATAAAAAGCTTAGATTGGATTTGAGCCTTCATTTATGAATCTTTGTGTCTTTTGGTTTTATTATTGTGTTTTATTGTTTCTTATATTTGTTTCAGTGTGTTTCAGGTTTATCAGTGTTCATTCTTTCAGGTGATATCTTCTATACTCTATCCTTTTACCTTTAAACATTGAGGACAATATCTCGTTTTAGTTAGGGGAGAGGGTAATAGCTAGAAAAACAAAACTAACTATGTTTTTTATTTCATAAAGCAGGTGTAAAATTGTTGTTACTATGATGATAAAGTAAGGAGAACTTTTTATGACTCTTGAGATGCATCTTAGTAATTATTCATAACAAGGTCTATTATAATACTTCTTGAAATATTCAGATTTATAAACTCTCGTATTGTTATCACTTAATTCTGCTCATATACTTATTTAACATGTATTATTAAACCTTAATTTATACACACACTTTAATATATGATTATGGGTTGCATATGGATGATTACATTATTTATGTTCTTTTGTTAAAGGTAACACCTAAGAGAAAGGGATAGTATATAATTAAAAAAAGGAAAAAAGAAAAAATGATAATAATAAAAACGTAGATAAGTTTGGTTTCTTAGTCTCCCTAACCTAAGCAATTAAGCCTGAAGGGGTGTTTTAACACCTAATACCCTAAGGTCAACTGACTTAGGAGTTATTGGCCCAACGCTTGTTAGATGAGTTGAGGAGAAAAGTTTAAGGGAATCAAACATTGCACTAGCTACATATTAGTATCTACGACCCGAGTTACTAAGCTCGTATGAGTGTCTTAACACCTAATGCCCTAAGACCAACTAGTCTAGGAGTCATTACCTGATGGGTTAAAGATGCATGATGTTTTAAATTATATGTATATATACCAAAAAAAAGAAGAAGAAGAAGACAAAAATAATAATCTCAACCTAAGGAAGTTAACCTTAAATATTAGAACAAAATTTTTTTTTTCTTCCAAGAAAAGCCCCATAATTATGTGTTGATACATTAAGCATAAAAGAAAGGTTTATGAATATCTTGTTAAGAGGTATTGAGCAGGTATATAAATTTAACGAGAGTTTGTTTATCTGGAAAAGTTAATGTAAGTTAAATAATGACTACCTTGCTTTGTGAAATTTGCAAAGTATTTTTCTATTTTAACGCTTGGATTACTAGGGACTACTAATAAGCTAGTTGGGGGGTGTGATTGATACTTAAAAGTGTACTTTTATCAAGGTTTTATATCATCATTTTGCACTTGAAGTATCAATAACTCCCTAACTAAAACATGTTTTATAATAATATATCTAACAATATAAGATACCTTTAATTTATAATAAATATTCATTTTAAATGCAGGCCTATCACATAAATGAAAGGATTGATTGATGAATTTAAGAAAAGAAATTGAAAGAATAAAGAGATGGCCAAACTTAGAAAAGAGATGTAGGTGCACTCCAAACCAGAACACTGTTCGGTAATTAGGTCATATCTGGAGCTGTAGATCTCAAATTTACGTCTACTTTATATGAATGAAAAGGTAAGACATAGACGTATAACTTTCATATGGAGCCCAAGATCTAAAAAGGATATTTTCAAGTCCAAATTACTGCAACAACAAAGAAGCCAAAATCTTTTCTCTAGCCCGAGCACTATTCAGTATTTTGGCCATATCTGGAGTTCTAGAAGTCAAAATGAGCTATAGTTTTTACACAAGAAAGCTGAGACAATTTCCTACAACTTTCATGTTTTTAAGTGGTTCAATTTTGATGTTATTAATGACATTTTGGGCAGACAAGAGAAGATAAGGATTGTCACCAAGTCAAGAGTTGGCCTCCTACTCATCAATTAGTCATCAAATCAATAGTTTCCAATTTTAGCCTATTAAAGGAGGCATTTGCCATACATGTAGACATATATCTTAGTGTCCAGCATGCTTTAGTTAAGGAGTTAATGATACTTCAAGTGAAAAATGATGATATAAAACCTTGATAAAATCACACTTTTACTTTTAAGTATCAATCACACCCCCCAACTAGCTTATTACTAGTTCCTAGTAATCAAAGCGTTAAAATAAAAAAATATTTTATAAATTCCACAAAGTAAGGTAGTTATCATTTAACTTCCATTAATCTATCCAGATAAATAAACTCTCATTAAATTTATATATCTGCTCAACACTTCTTCACATGATATTAATAAACCTTTCCTTTGTGTTCAACCTATCAATATATAATTATGGAGCTTTTCTTGGAAGAAAACAAAATTTTTGTTCTAATTTTTAAGGTTAACTTCTTTGAGTTGAGATTATTATTTTTGTCTTCTTTTTTATTCTTTTTTTTTATATTTTTTAATATATATACACATATAATTTAAAACACCATGCATTTTTAACCCATGTAACGAGCTTTCGGCTAATGACTCCCAAACTAGTTGGTTTTAGGACATTAGGTGTTGAGGTACCCTTACGAGCTTAGTAACTCGGGTCGCAGATACTGATATGTAGATAGTGCAATGTTTGATTCCCTTAAGTTTTTCTCCTCAACCCATGTAACAAGCGTTGGGATAATAGCTACCAAGTCAATTGACTTTAGGGTATTAGGTGTTAAAAAACCCCTTCAGGCTTAATTGTTTAGGTTAGGGAGGTTACAAAACCAAACTTATCTATATTTTTATTATCATCATTTTTCTTTTTTTTTCTTTTTTTTAATTATATACTATCCATTTTTCTTAGTTGTTACCTTTAATAAAAGAATATAAATAATATAATAATCCAATATGCAACTCATAATCATATGTTAAAGTGTGTGTGTGTGTGTGTGTGTAAATTAAGGTTTAAGAATAAATGTTAAATGAGTATATGAGCAGAATTAAGTGATAAAAATGTGAGAGTTTGTAAACCTGAATATTTCAAAAAGTATTATCATAGACCTTGTTATGAATGGTTACTAAGATGCATCTCAAGAGTCATAAAAAGTGCTTCTTTATTCTGCCATCATAGTAATAACAATTTTGCACATGCTTTATGAAATAGAAAACACAGTTAGTTTTTTTTTTTTAACTACTACCCTCTCCCCCTGACCAAAACGAGATATTATCCTCAATTTAAAGGTAGAAAGATATAGTATAGAAGATATCACCTGAAATAACGAACACTAACAAACCTGAAACACATTGAAACAAATATAAGAAACAACAAAACACAATAATAAAACCAAAAGACATAAAGATTTACAAATGAAGGCTCAAATCCAATCTAAACTTTTTACGGCTTTCCTTAGTTCACCAATTTATACGACTTATGGAAGGATTAATTACAGGAAAGAAAGATTGTAATTAGTCAATCAATTGTTCAGTAGTAGCAGTAGCGATTATGATTTGTCCTATAGAACATGTTAGAAATTCTTGTTCCACAGCATGATCAAGAAAAGAGAATAACTTATCATAATAACCACTAACATTTAACAAACCTATGAATTTATGGTGAATGTGCAGTTGGACCCAAGAGGAAATATGAAGGATCTCTTTCAATGTGCCTAGACCACCTGGTAAGGTAATGAAGACATCAACATGGTTAAACATTGCATTCATTCGAGCAGACATTGTGGAGACCTGTAGTTCCTCTCCAATTATTTTTTCAATGATGTCTCCTTGTGCCAAAGTTTCAGGGATGACCCCCAAAACTTGACTACCTCCTAAACATGCAGCTATTGACACATCTCCTATTAACCCAAGACTGCCTCCCCCATACACAAAATGAATCTTTCTCTCAGCTGGCACCTGACCAAGATGATTTATTGATTCTAAAAACTCATTTTCTTTCCTAGGACTAGATCCACCGAAAACACAAATACTTTTTATTTGATGACTTGAAGAACTTGTCATTTCTACACACTTCTATATTTGATGAATGTATGGGTTGAGTGGAAATGAAGGGAAGGAGGAGAGGATTTTATAGATGCGAAATTAAAAGGGAAATCATACTACCTATGTGTAGGCCAGTTGGAGTCTCACATACACTCTCTCTCTCTTTATTTACTTATTTATTCATTTTCTTTTGAAAAAGCATGTGTTTGTACAGGTAGTTATGATTGTGGCTCATATCTTTCCTTGATTTTACATCCAAGAACGAGTTAAACGCCCTCTATGGGTCGGGGATATGTTTCCTATCTAGTTTTTTTAAAAACTGGCAAACAGGGTCTTTTTTAGTAAGATTCCTAAAACTAAGTCGATCATATTTTTTTATGAAATAGTGGTCATAAATCATGAATTGCATGATGCACATCTCTACTAAGATGCGTCTCAAGAGTCACTAGAAGATTATCTAAAGACTCCTTACTCAGGCCATCCTTAATGAATTGTATTTTATCTTCACAATTTATAGATATCATTCCTAAAGAATGACATTATGCATTACAAGTCCATCTAGTACATCGATGACAGACTTTTAGTCATTTTGCACGATGTTTCTTTGCAAAAGTGCTTTTACCTGTTCTAGACATATGTGAAATGAAGGAATTAGAGGACTCACCTAATAATCAGACATTTTCTTCAATCAACCAGTGAATATCTTCAAGAATGTCACGATTCATTATTAATCTCAATCTTGCACATCTAGCATGAGAAATTTTTGTAAATCGCATTTTAAGGCAGAGCGAGAAAATACTTTTTCAATTTTTCAAGATTAGTGTCCATTTTCAAATGAGAATTGGAAGAGAGATTTATAGAATTGCATAAATTTGTACACAAATATCAGTTATTATGGAAAATTGAAAGAACCGACTTAAGTCACGAAGTACTGTTATCCGCCATTTAACTGGGTGAGAGAAACTAGCAAAAATCACTCAAAAAGAAACATAAAAACAATGTAAGAAAAACAAAATAATCAACCTTTATCTACAAGATCATTCAAACTAGTTGATTCATTTTGCTTAGGAAAATTATCAAAGTAAGCTTTCAAGTGATGTCCATTTTCCTTAAAAACATTGTCATTCATCGAATTCTCAATATCATAGGCCCCACAAGGATTGCTCCATCTTGATCTTAGCTCTTTAGAGAATGCACAGAGTTGAGAATTATAAATCAAAATGTTTTGACCAGTATCAACTTTTTGAAAATTTTGCAGAATGCATGCATATCTTTGAACATGATCCACTTTGTAAGATTTTTGTAGCTATCTTTTTTGACAAGAAATAACTTCCAAATGCTTCAGAATGACAAAATTTAATGACACTACTAACCTCATTGTCGGGAATGCATCTTTGAAATATTTGATTAGGACAGTATTTGAATAAGTTAGGGTTATCCCAATAAAAGTTCTTCACTTCGTTCAAAAACTTTTCTTTATCTTGGGTACTCCAATCAGTTGGCAAATCTCTTAAAGCAACAAAATTAATATTTTTATCAAACCAAGGCATTGAACTAAGAGAAAGTAAGGATTTGTTAGGAAAGTAATCATCGATTGGTGTGATGTTAGATGTTGAATTTGTTGTCACTTTTGACAAAAGATCTGCATCAATATTTTTGGTGTGTTTTTCATCTGTGATTTCTTCCTCAGAATAAATCATTTGCAAATCTTCAGATTCATCCAACTCATTTTTACTTAAAGTAGATTCAAGTTTATCATAAACTAATTCATCAATATGATCTACTTCTTGTAGATCATTATCATCTCCAAGTTACTTGCAAATGTTGAAAATATTCATCTTCAATGTCATGTTTCCAAATGATAGCTTCATCCATCCATTCCTATAATTAATTGATGCATTAGAAGTTGCAAGAAATGGACGTCCTAAAATAACAGAAAATGAATTACAAACTTCAACAGGTTGTGTGTCCAAGACAATAAAATCCACATGATAAATGAATTTATCGACCTGTACTAACACATCTTCAATTATTTCTCTAGGTACTTTTACAGATCTATTGGCAAGTAAAAGAGATATAGAAGTTGGTTTTAACTCACCTAGATTGAGACTCTAAAAACTAAATATAAAAGTAAATTCACTCTAGCACCAAGATCAAGTAAGACTCTTTCAATTTTATGTTTTCCAATAAAGCAAGAAATTGTAGGACAACCAGGGTCTTTATATTTCAAAGCATTATTGTTCTAAAGAATGACACTTACTTGTTCGGCTAAAAAGGCTTTCTTTTTCACATTCAATTTTCTCTTCATAGTGCATAGATCTTTTAAAAATTTAGCATAAGAAGGAACCTGTTTAATAGCATCCAGCAAAGGTATATTGATTCTTACTTGTTTGAAAGTTTCAAAGATTTCAGAGTTATGATTGGCTTTCCTTTGTTTGGTTATGGCTTGAGAAAAGGAAAGTGCTGGCGGCGAATCAGTCTTTTCTTTGCAATTTTTAGATTCAACCCGTTCTTTACCCCCTCAGAGATTGACTCATCATCTGTCTTATAAGATTCAAGAGAGGGTTTTTCAGTAACCTTACCACTGCGAAGAGTAGTGATTGATTTAACTTGATCCATGTGTTGGCTTCCAGAACTATTTGCATTTACATTGTATTGCCCCTTGAGATTTTGTTGTGGTTGAAATGAAAACTTACCTTTTTCTTGGAAACTAAGTGCGGATGTTAATTTTGTAAGAGTATCTTTAAAATCTATCATGTTTTGAGCAAGTTGAGTATTGATTGTCTTTTGCTTTTCAATGAATGCATGCAATGTTTCCTCAAGATTTCTTCTAGGAGGTGGAGCATAAGGAGGTGCATATCCATGAGAATTTTAAAAATTATGGTGTGCTTGAAATGGTGGTTATGAAGTTTGTGCATTGTTGTTCTCACTCTTCCAACTAAACTTTGGGTGATTTCTCCAAGTAGGGTTGTATATTTGTGAGTATGGGTTGTGGTTGGCCCTTTGAAAACTATTTAAAGCATGGGCTTGTTCATGGAGACATTCCTTAAAAGAAGGCAAGGTTGGACAATTATTGGTTGAATGTTCATTTGTTTCACATATTTGACACACAATGTTTTCAATAGATTTTAATTGAACACTCCTTTTTAATTCTAGTGTCTCAACTTTTCTAGCTAAAGATGCAAACTTGGCTTAAAGGTCATGATCTTCCCTAAGGTTATACATACCTCCATTAGATGAATGAGGTTAAGTTTTACTCAATGCCTCATAAGTACCCATAATGTTCCAATTTTAAGCATTTTCAGCTAACAAGTCTAAGTACTCCATTATTAAGGTCTTTATTTTTAAAAGATCCATTGCATATCAATTCAACCATTTGCCTATCTCTAGGTGTTAACCCTTCATAAAAATATAAAACCAATCTCTATGTTTCAAAACCATGATAAGGGACAGTACTAAGCAAGTCTTGATACCTATCCTATCATTGGTAAAATGTTTCTCTTGATTTTTTAATGAAAATGGTGATTTGTCTTTTGAAATAGTTTGTTCTGTGAGATGGGAAAAACTTCTTTAAAAACTATGATTTTTCTTTTGAAAGAGTTCGTTCTGTGAGATGTGAAAAACTTCTTTAAAAACTACTATTGCATTTCATCCCAAGCATGAATGGATCCTGGTCTCAAATTTTATAGCCATGTTTTAGCTTTATTTTTTAATGAAGAAGAAAAAAGCTTTAATATAATGGTGTTCATGCTACAATTTAAATTATTATATTTGTTGCCGACCTTCTCAAATTCCTTTAAATGCAAGATGGATTTTCCAATTCTAAACCATGAAAAGAAGGTAAAATTGAATAATATCTAGCTTAAAATTAAAATGAGATGCATCAGGAGGAAAAACTATACATGATAATGTACTTGTTCTTGTGGGATTCATGTGGTGTCTAAGTGTTCTAACATGGTTATTCTCATTATAAAGTGATTGATTATCTTCTTCGGCCATATTGTCTAAAATTGATAAGGATACCCTATAAAGTCCACCATTTAATGTACGTGACCACACTTTTACACACATGTAAGAATAGAATTGAAGAAAGAAGAAGAAAAAAAGAAACAAGAGAAAAGAAACAAAGTTATATACAAGAAAATTGAAAAAAGAAAAAAAGTATTATAATTTATACAAGAACCTACCTCCCTGGCAACGGCGCCAAAAACTTGACACGACTAAAAAATTGATGTCTTCTTCCAAGTGTAGGAGTGTTAAAGTAATAAATAACCCGGCAAGACCAGGGTTGAACCATACGAAGGTTAATTTTATAAATTATAAATGACAACAATAACAACAACAACAACAATAATACTACTACTACTAGTAGTAGTAGTAATAGTAATAATAATAATAATAATAATAATAATAATAATAAAGAAAAAGAATGAGAAGAAGAAGAAATAAATGAGAACTTTGAAATAGAATATTAAGGTAAGGATTAAACAATGATAATAACAAATGTCAAGGTTAGAGGTTCCATTAATGGTATGTCAAACAAGTATAGTATAAACTTTTATTATTCAAATGGAAACCACACACAAAGGAGGTTCCAATCAGATTATAGATTGTTAACATGACTATATTAGTTATCTTACTTGATTAATGCAAATACTTGTAAATTTCATCAAGCATTCATGATTATAACTTATGTTAATGATTGATACTTAAAAGTGTTTTTTTATCAAGGTTTTATATCATCATTTTGCACTTGAAGTATCAATAAATCCTTAACTAAAGCATGTTTTATAATAATATATCTAACAATATAAGATACCTTTAATTTATGGTAGATGTTCATTTTAAATGCAGGCCTATCATATAAATGAAAGGATTGATTGATGAATTTAAGAACTGAAATTGAAAGGACAAAGAGATGGCCAAAATTAGAAAAGAGATGTTGGTGCAGTCCAAACCAGAACACTATTCAGTAATTGGATCATATCTAGAGCTGTAGATCTCAGATTTAGGTCTATTTTATATGGATGGAAAGGTAAGACATAGGTCTATAACTTTCATATAGAGCCTAAGATCTAAAGAGGCCATTTTCAAGTTCAAATTGGAGCAACAACAAAGAAGTCCGAATCTTTCCTCTAGCCCGAGCACTGTTCACTATTTTAGCCATATCTAGAGTTCTAAAAGTTAAAATATTCTAAATTTTTTACACAAGAAAGTTGAGATAATTTCCTACAACTTTCATGTTTCTAAGTGCAATTTTGACGTTATCAATGATATTTTGGGCAGACAAAACAAGATAAGGATTTTCACCAAGTCAAAAAGTGGCCACCTACTCATCAATTAGTCATCAAATTAATAGTTTCCAATTTTAGCCTATTAAAGGAGACATTTGTCATGCATTTAGACATGGTGTCCAGATCAAGACTATGCTCTTGCTTTCTCTCTTCTATTTTTTTTGTATTGCTTTTGCTTTGCTTTCATTAATGTCAAGTTTATGCCATTCATTTCCTTTCCTTTACTTAGTTAACTTTTATTTTATTTATGTTCTTATTTTGTTTATCTATTTTTCTTTCTTTCATTATGTCTAGCTAAGTTTATTATGTCAAGATAAAAAGGTTACACTAATGGTGTAAGAATAAGTATAGTATAAACTTAATATGGACTTTAGTGTTTGGTACTAATATGTTTTATATTTGCTATGTTGTTCACTCTAATACTTTACTTGTTAAATGACTAATCTTGATTTATGTTGTATAATACTTGGTACAACAAATGCTTGACACTTTTATAGCCCATACTGTATGGTGTAACTTACACTTGAGCTATGAAAGGAACTTGATTAGTTTATAAAATTAAGTTATAATCATTAATGCTTGATGAAATTTACAAGTATTAGCTTTAATCGAATATGATGACTAATGAAATCATGTTAATAATCTATAATCTGATTGGAACCTTCTTTGTGTGTGGTTTCCAATTGAATAATAAGAGTTTATACTATACTTGTTTGACATACCATTAGTGGAACCTCTAACCTTGACATTTGTTATTATCATTGTTTAATCCTTACATTGATATCCCATCTCCAAGTTCTTATTTTCTTTTTCTTCTTCTCCATCTCTTTCTTTACTACTACTACTACCACCACCATTTCTATTAGTATTGTTGTTGTTGTGATTACTATTGTTGTTATTTATAATTTATACAATTAACCTCCCTGTGGTTCGACCCTAGTCATGTAGGGTTATTTATTACTCCGACACTCCTACACTTAGGAGAAGACGTTAATATTTTAGTAGTGTCAAGTTTTTGGCTTTGAAATATAAAGACCCTAGTTGTCCTACAATTTCTTGCTTTATTGGAGAACATAAAATTAAAAGAGCTTTACTTAATCTTAGTACTAGTGTGAATTTACTTCCATATTCAGTCTTTCAGAGTCTTAATCTTGGTGAGATAAAACCAACTTCTATAACTCTTTTACTTGCCGATAAATTTGTAAAAGTACCTAGAGGAATAATTGAAGATGTGTTAGTACAAGTTGATAAATTCACATATCCTTTGGATTTTGTTATCTTGGACACACAACTTGTTGAAGCATGTAATTCATTTCCTGTTATTTTAGGATGTCCATTTCTTACAACTTCTAACGCATTGATTAACTATAGGAATGGACTGATGAAGCTATCATTTGGAAACATGACATTGGAGATGAATATTTTCAACATTTGCAAGCAACCTGGAGATGATAATGATTTACAAGAAGTAGATTATATTGACAAATTAGTTTATGATCAACTTGAATCTACTTTAAGTAGAAATGAGTTGGATGAATCTGAAGATTTGCAAATGATTTATTTTGAGGAAGAAATCACGGATAAAAAAAACACTAAAAATATTAATGCAAATCTTTTGTTAACAGTGACAACAAATTTGACATTTGACATTTGACATCACATCAATCGATGATTACTTTCCTGACGAATCCTTACTTTCTCTTAGTCCAATGCCTTGGTATGATAAAAATATCAATTTTCTTGCTTTAGGAGATTTGCCAGTTGATTGGAGTACCCAAGACAAAGAAAAGTTTTTGAACGAAGTGAAAAATTTTTATTATGATGACCCTAACTTATTCAAATATTGTCCTGATCAAATATTTCAAAAATTCATTCCTGAGAATGAGGTAAGTAGTGTCATTAAACTTTGTCATTCTAAAGCATGTGAAAGTTATTTCTTGTAAAAAAAAGACAGTTGCAAAAATCTTTCAAAATGGATTTTATTGGCTCACTATGTTCAAGGACACGCATGCATTCTGCAAAACATGTGAAAATTGTCAAAAAGTTGATACTAGTCAAAAGGTTTTGTTTTATAATTCTCAACTCTATGTATTCCCTAGAGAGCTAAGATCAAGATAGAGCAATCCTTATGGGGCCTGTGATATTGAGAATTCAATGAATGACAATGTTTTTAAGGAAAATTGACATCGTTTAAAAGCTTACTTTGATAATTTTTCTAATGAAAATGAATCAACTGGTTTGAATAATCTTGTAAATAAAGGTTAATTATTTTATTTTTATCATATTGTTTTTGTATTTCTTTTTTAGTGATTTTTGCTAACTTGTCTCATCCTAGTCAAATGGCGGACAACGGTACTCCGTGACTTAAGTTGGTTCTTTCAGTTTTCCATAATAACTGATATCTACGTATATATTTATGCAATTCTTTGAATCTTTCTTCCAATTCTCATTTGAAAATGGACACTAATCTTGAAAAATTAAAAAAGTATTTTCTTACTCTGCCTCAGAATGCGATTACAAAAATTTATCGTGCTAGATGTGGAAGATTGAGATTGTTAATGAATCATAGAATTCCTGAAGATATTCACTAGTTGATTAAAGTAAAGGTCCGATTATCAGGTGAGTCCTCCAACTACTTCATTTCACATATGCCTAGAACAGCTAAAAGCACTTTTGCAAAGAAACATCTTGCAAAATGACTGAAAGTCTGTCATCGATGTCCTAGATGGACTTGTAATACATAATGTAGTTCTTTAGGAATGATATTTATAAACCGTGAAGATAAAATACAATTCATTAAAGATGGTTTGAGTAAGGAGTCTTTAGATAATCTTGTATTGACTCTTGAGACGTATCCTAGTGGAGATGTGCATCGTGTAATTCATGATTTATGGCCACTATTTCATAAAGAACATGATCGACTTAGTCTTGGGAATCTGACTAAAAAAGACCTTGTTTACCAGTTAAAAAAAAAACTAGATGGGAAGCCTATCCCCGAACCATAAAGGGCATTTAAGCCGTTCTTAGATGTAAAACTAAGGGAAGATGTGAGCCACAATCAGACCTACCTGTACATACACATGCTTTTTGCAAAAGTAAATAAATAAAAAGAGAGAAAGAGAGAGAGTGTGAGACTCTAGCTGGCCTACATATAGGTGGTATGATTGCCTTTCTAATTTCTCATCTATAAAATCCTCTCTTCCTTCCTTTCATTTCTACTCAACCCATACATTCAACAAATACAAAAGTGTGTAGAAATGGCAAGTTCCTCAGGCCATCATATAAGAAATATTTGTGTTTTCAGTGGATATAGTCCTGGGAAAGAAAATGAGTTTTTAGAATCAGCAAATCATCTTGGTCAGGTGCTAGTTGAGAGAAAGATTCATTTAGTGTATGAGGGAGGTAGTCTTGGGTTAATGGAAGGTGTATCAATAGCTGCATTTTTAGGAGGTAGTCAAGTTTTGGGGGTCGTCCCCGAAACTTTAGCACAAGGGGACATCATTGGAAAAACAATTGGAGAGGAACTTTAGGTCTTTACAATGTCAGCTCAAATGAATGCAATGTTTAACCATGTTGATGCCTTCATTGCTTTACCAGGTGGTCTAGGCACATTGGAAGAGATATTTCATATTTCCTCTTGGGCCCAACTTCACATTAGCCATAAACCCATAGGTTTGTTAAATGTTAATGGTTATTATGATAAGTTGTTGTCTTTTCTTGATCATGCTGTGGAACAGGAATTTCTAACATCTTCTGCACGACAAATCATAATCTCTGCTGCTACTGCTGAACAATTGATTGACCAACTACAATCTTTCGTTCCTGTAATTGATCCTTCCATGAGTCGCATAAATTGGTCAACCAAGGAAAGCCGTAAAAAGCTTAGATTGGATTTGAGCCTTCATTTGTGAATCTTTGTGTCTTTTGGTTTTATTATTGTGTTTTGTTATTACTTATACTTGTTTCAGTGTGTTTCAGGTTTGTCAGTGTTCGTTATTTCAGGTGATATCTTCTATACTCTATCTTTCTACCTTTAAACATTGAGGACAATGTCTTCTTTTAGTTGGGGGGAGAGGGTAGTAGCTAAAAAAAAAAACTATGTTTTCTATTTCATAAAGCATGTGCAAAATGGTTGTTATTAGTATGGCAGAGTAAAGGAGTTCTTTTGTTAAAGTGACTCTTGAGACGCATCTCAGTAACCATTCGTAACAAGGTCCATCATAATAGTTTTTGAAATATTCAGATTTACAAACTCTTGCATTGTTATCACTTAAGTCTGCTTATATACTTGTTTAACATGTATTCTTAAACCTTAATTT
>SRLM01001671.1:1873-17104 GCA_015708895.1 Populus ilicifolia | reverse complement strand
CGAAGGGGTGTTTTAACACCTAATACCCTAAAGTCAACTGACTTGGGAGCTATTGGCCCAACGCTTGTTACATGGTGATTGTGCATCAAAAGTATCATTAAGTCTCTTAAGTATCATTAATCTTGGTTCAAATAAGTTCTCCAAATTTGTCTCAAAAATCAATTCTATTCCAATTCTAGAAAAGAATATCATATGATCTATTTCAAGCCCAAACTTGCCTTATGTTGTGTGCAAACTTCAACCATTAAACACTCAAGGTTTCAATGTCAATCTTAGCCCAAATAATAAGTACATTTGTATACTTATTTGATGTTCAAATTCAGCCCAAAATCAGCCCCAAATCAGCCCTAAATCAACCCCAAATCAACCTTCAAATCAGCCCAAACACAATCCATGATCTTACATGTCCACACAACAACAATTGATTTATTTTGGGTAATTCATTGATCCAAGAAGGCAAGCACATGGATGGAAAGCTGGAGGGGATATTTTTACATTATTTTGGGTCAAAAAGAAGAAGGAGACAACTCATAAATGAGGAAGAAAAACGTGCACCAAAGTGGTTGCAAAGCTGTCCTGATTTGATTTTTCAGAACACCTTTCGGTGTTTTACCCATAACTTTTGACTCAGGTGTCCAAATGAGCTGTTCTTTAATGATCTGGAAAGGTGACAGAATTTCCTATAAATATGTCTCTAATAGACATCTCGAAAAAAAGCTTCTAAGAGGGTCGAATTGCTGTCCAAAGTTAGAGTCAGATTTGTGTCCGAATTTTTACTGAAATTGTGTTGTGTTCTTCTTTATAGATTTCGGTTCTTTAGCTTGTAAAACTTATTATTTCAGTTTGATTCAAGTTATTTCATGTTTATTGAAGTGTTCTTATATATAATCATGGTTGGCTAATCTCTTTCTTGGATCCAAATCAAGGATGATGGTGGTTGAGGTGAGTTCTTTAAGATATGAATGAATCTTAATGTTTATCTTTTCATTTTCTTCATGAATGATTTATCATTGCAAAGAAACTTTAGAAACCATTTAGGTAATGTTATAATCTTGAATTTTTATGCACAAACTTTAGTTTTGGTATAGAGATTGCTTGATTCAATGTCTTACTTAATATGAAAATACTTGTTCATTCTTAAGCAATAATTAATCTTTATCCTTTTAAACTTCATTGTAATATCTTCCGATCTAATATCACCATCGTTAATATTAGGTTGAGTTATCTTATATATCTTGAAGGAATCACCAATACATCACCATTAAAATTGATTTGGACCAAGACTTACTTTTTCTTGTCATTTAAAATCTATTTACACTTTTTCATCTTTGAAAACAAATCCATCAATTATTTCCAACCAAGTTATTGTTAATTTAATTTCTCTTGAGTTGTTTTTTTTGTTACCTAGCTTAATTTCCAGATCTAGCTCTATGTGGATATGACCTTGATCTTAACGAGTTAATTGCTACATTGCACACTCGTGCACTTGCGAGTTAAAACAAGCCGATCATAAAAAGCGGTCAAGCACATGGGTTGAGGAGAAAAGCTTAAGGGAATCAAACATTGCACTATCTACATATTAGTATCTGCGACCCGAGTTACTAAGCTCGTAGAGGTGTCTTAACACCTAATGCCCTAAGACCAACTGGTCTAGGAGTCATTAGCTGAAAGCTCGTTACATGGGTTAAAGATGCATGATGTTTTAAATTATATGTATATATATTAAAAAAAAAGACAAAAATAATAATCTCAGCCCAAGGAAGTTAACCTTAAATATTAGAACACAAATTTTGTTTTCTTCCAAGAAAAGCCCTATAATTATATGTTGATACAATGAGCACAAAAGAAAGGTTTTTGAATATCTTGTTAAGAGGAATTGAGCAGATATATAAATATAACAAGAGTTTGTTTATCTGGATAGAGTAATGGAAGTTAAATGATGAATACCTTGCTTTATGGAATTTGTAAATTGTCTTTCTATTTTAACGCTTTGATTACTAGGGACTAGTAATAAGCTAGTTGGGGGGTGTGATTAGTACTCAAAAGTGCATTTTTATCATGGTTTTATATCATCATTTTGCACTTAAAGTATCAATAACTCCTTAACTAATGTACGTTTTATAATAATCTATCTAATAATATAAGATACCTTTAATTTATGGTAAATGTCCATTTTAAATGCAGGCCTATCACATAAATGAAAGGATTGATTGATGACTTTAAAAACTTCTATTGCAAAGGCAAAGAGATGATCAAACTTAGAAAAGAGATGTCGGTGTAATCCAAACCGGAACACTGTTCGGTAATTGAGTCATATCTGGAGCTATAGATCTCAGATTTAGGTCTACTTTATATGGATGGAAAGGTAAGACATAGGCTTACAACTTTCATAGGAGCCTAAGATCTAAAAAGGCCATTTTCAAGTCCAAATTATTGCAACAACAAAGAAGCTAGAATCTATCCTCCAGCCTGAGCATTGTTCAGTATGTTGGCCATATCTGGAGTTCTAGAAGTCGAAATGAGCTGAATTTTTTACACAAGAAAGCTGAGACAATTGCCTAGAACTTTTATGTTTTCAAGTGGCTCTAATTTTGATGTCATCAATGATGTTTTGGGCAGACAAGAGAAGATAAGGATTGTCACCAAGTCAAGGGTTGGCCATCTACTCATCAATTAGTCATCAAATCAATAGTTCCCAATTTTGGCCTATAAAAGCAGGCATTTGCCATGCATTTAGGCATCTTGATTTCCAGATCAGATCATGCTCTTCCTTTCTCTCTTTGTATTTTTTGTAATGTTTATGCTTTGCTTCCATTAATATTATGTTTATGCCTTTCATTTCCTTTCCTTTACTTATTTAACTTTTATGTTCTTATTTTGTTTATCTATTTTTCTTTCTTTCATAATGTCTAGCTAAGTTAATTATGTCACGGTGAAAAGGTTACACTAATGGTGTAAGAATAAGTATAATGTAAACTTAATATGGACTTTAATGTTTGATACTAACATGTTTTATATTTGTTATTTTGTTCACTTTTTAATACTTTGCTTGTTAAATGACTAATCTTGATTTATATTGTATAACACTTGGTACAACAAATGCTTGACACTTTCATAGCCCATACTGTATGGTATAACCGACACCTGAGTTATGAAAGGAACTTGATTTGTTGTTAACATAAGTTATAATCATGAATGCTTGACGAGATTTACAAGTATTAGCATTAATCGAATAAGATGACTAATGTAATCATGTTAACAATGTATAATCTGACTGGAACCTCCTTTATGTGTGGTTTCCAATTGAATAATAAGAGTTTATATTATACTTGTTTGACATACCATTAGTGGAATCTCTAACTTGACATTTGTTATTATCACTGTTTAATCCTTACTTTAATATTTTATCTCAATGTTTTCATCTTCTTCTTCTTCTTTATTATTATTGTTGTTGTATCATTGTTATTTATAATTTGTACAATAACCTCCCTGTGGTTCGACCCCGGTCTTGCCGGGTTATTTATTACTTCGACACTCCTGCATTTAGGAGAAGACATCAATCTTTTTGTCGTGTCACTATTTATTGTTGTTTATAATTTGTATAATTATGAATCTCTTTGTGGTTCGATCCTAGTCTTGCCGGATTATTTATTACTTCGACACTCTTGCACTTGGGAGAAGATATTAATCTTTTAGTCTTTTCAATTAACAACAAATCAAGTTCCTTTCATTGCTTAGGTGTCGGTTATACCATACAGTATGAGTTATGAAAGTGCTAAGCATTTGTTGTACCAAGTGTTATACAATATAAATCAAGATTTCATTTACTAAGCAAGTATTAAAGAGAGAACAAGATAACAAATACAAAATATATTAGTATCAAACATTAAAGTCTATATTAAGTTTACATTATACTTATTTTTACACCATTAGTGTAACATTTTCACCTTGACATAATAAACTTAGCTAAACATAATAAAAGAAAGAAAAATAAAAAAAATACAAACATAAATAAGATAAGAGTTAACTAAGTAAATGAAAGGAAATGAATGACAAAAACTTTATATTAATGAAAGCAAATCATAAACATTACAAACAATACAAAGAGAGAAAGCAAGAGCATGATCTTAATCTGGAAACCAAGATGCCTAAATGCATGGAAAATACCTCTTTTTATAGGCCAAAGTTAGGAACTATTGATTTGATGACTAATTGATGAATGGGTGACCAACTCTTGACTTGGTGACAATCCTTATCTTCTCTTATCTGCCCAAAACATCATTGATAACGTCAAAATTAGAACCACTTAAAAATATAAAAAGTTATAGGAAATTATCCCAGCTATCCTGTGTAAAAAATTCAGATCATTTGGACATTTATAACACCAAATATGGGCCAAAAACTAAACAGTACTTTAGCTAGAAGATAGATTCGGACTTCTTTGTTGTTGCTCTAATTTGAACTTGAAAATGACTTTTTTAGATCTTGGGCTCTATATAAAAGTTGTAGGCCTATATTGTACCTTTCCATCCATATAAAGTGGATTTAAATTTGAGATCTACAACTTCAGATATAATCCAATTATTGAACAGTATTCTGGTTTGGACTACACCAACATCTCTTTTCTAAATTTGGCCATCTCTTTGTCCTTTCAATTTCAGTTCTTAAATTCATTAATCAATCCTTTCATTTATGTGATAGGCCTACATTTAAAATGAAAATTTACCATAAATTAAAGGTATCTTATATTATTAGATATATTATTATAAAACATGCTTTAGTTAAGGAGTTATTAATATTTCAAGTGCAAAATGATGATATAAAATCTTGATAAAAATACACTTTTAAGTATCAGTCAAGCTCACATAAGCTAGGTAGACCCAACCTGCCCAACCCGATCAGTGGCGTAAGCCAATGACTCGGTTAGGCAGCAAGCATACGTGGTTCAAACCACGTGTGCACTGCACAAGGTGAAAGTAATTAAATTACATTTGCCTTGCTTTCTTCCTTTGCAACAAGAGGTGCAGATTCTATGCTCTCTGTCCTCTTCTCTGTTCTTGTGATCCCCTGCCTTTTATAGGCTATCATGTTGCTTATCTTTCCAGGATCATGATAAGGCATAAGGACATTGTTTTTCAGTCGGATTAAGGCACCGACAGTCCTGTCCTTGTTGGACTCTTTTCTATAAGCATGAAGGTGTGAAAATTTTATCGTTATCTCTCCGGAGTTGTGATCTTTACAAAGATAAGCTTTGCAAATTGAGTTTTGGTTGGAATGGGATGCTAATGTTTCACTATTTTCGCTCCTTTTGTACAGGCGAGCTTCCAGCGTCCAAGGAAGAGGAGGAGAAACAATGTATGCTTGAAACAATGTGTTTTGAACTGGAAATGATCATTTCTTAATTTGGTCCTTCAAGTTTTAACACTTTAATCATGTCTTTTACAAAATGATCCCTAGACCTTAATCACTTGTAATTTTATCCTTAATTAACTCAAAAATTTAATATTAATTTGATTATGCCCCTGATTTTGTTAATTAAACTACTTCTAAGCTTAATTAAATCCTCAAACTTATCACTTTTTTAATCAAACTCCTGATATCATTAATTAAACCTAATCAAAGTTTAAATGAAACTCCATACTAGCTAATTTTTTAAATTTCTTTAAAAATTAACTTTCAAAATCCTAAATCAACATGATTAAACCAATTGAAGCTTTCCATTTGTGTTGTCTTGATCTAAACCTTAATTTTTCATTTTTTTTTGAATTTTATGTTGTCTAAAATTAGGTTATAACACTTATTATGAAATGCTTTTTTATTTTTGTGCCTCACCATGTTTTTTAACAAAAAAAAAAGTTTTATTTTTCATGTAGTACAAAACATAAAATTAAAAAAAATAAAAAGTGTTCTAGTATTATGATATAGGGTGTTTTTTAATTAAAATACATCAAAATAATATTTTTAAATTTTTTTATTTATAACTTTAATATATTAAAATAACCTAATTTAAAAAATATATCAACTTAATATTTTTTTAAATAAAAAATAATTTAAAAATGACTATAAAAAACTTATAACACAAAAACAATGACATAAAACACGCTCTTCCTCCGTTTAGAAATCGAGCGGGACGAGTCGTTCTTGTCTCTTTGTTTGTTTGAATTTCAAATATGAAAGGGGCACAGTGGAACATGCATCCCCCCTATCAAAACCCACGTCTCTCCCNCCCCCCCCACTCTCTAGTCCATGTAAGCTCACTCCCTCTCTCTCGCTTTCTTTGGCTATTTTCCAAGCTCGGTTTCTTCGAAAAATTTGTACCTTTTGCAGCTCTAATGCGATGTCAAGCTGCATTATTGCAAGTTAGCGACATTCTTAAAGTTTGCATCTTTCAAGTTTCAAGAGTTTAATTGCTCTGCTTTTGAGCAAGAAAGTTTTAGTGATGGATGCATCAGGAAAATGGGTGAAATCCCTTGTAGGTTTGAAAAAGTATGATAAAGATGAAGACCATGTAAGCTAAACCACACTCGTTAACCAAACAAATCCAACCCTTTTGTTCTTTAATGTAGTAATAGTGAAGCTAATGATTTTTTTTTCTTCTGTACGAGAAGGTAAATCGCAAGAGCAAGAAATGGAAGCTATGGAGAAGCTCATCTGGTGACTTGGGGTCTTCATGGAAGGATTTTAAAGGAAAAAATAGAGCAGCGTCAGAGGCATCGGGTTCTTCACCATTGACTGATCCATTCAGTACCGCAATGGCTGCTGTGGTTAGAGCTCCTCCTAAGGGTTTTAGGGTTGTCGGGGAAGAGCGGGCTGCTATCAGAACTCAAACTGCTTTCCGTGGATTCCTGGTAAATGGGTTTCCCTTTTTGGTCTCGGATCTCTTTTAAGTGTTTGTTTGCTGAGAAAATGGAGTAGGAGGGAGGGAAAGTTGAATGTTTGTTATTTTATGAATAGGGTTTGGCATTTACTGTTTTGTGGAAAATTAGGAACTTTCTCCCTTTTCAAGGAGGAAAAAAATGGAACCTTTTGAATATACCTTACTGTTTGATTGCTGAGAAAATGGCAGAAAAGAGAGTTTGAATGTTTTTGACTTCATGATTTGGATTTTTGCTTTTTCTATCCATGGACAGAATAGAAACTTTCTTCAAGCTTTAAAATTGACAAAAATTGAAGACACCGTACATCTGAGTTAAATTCACACAAAGTCTGTTAATGCGTAACCACTAAACAGTGCGAAAAAAGCTGATTTTTTTTTTAATTATTATCATTGACTCTTTCTTTGCGATCTAACTGAATCTTAAGTGAGCAAATGAAACACTAATCGAAGAAAGAAAACAGGTACTATGAGAGACGAATTTCCAGATTTAAAGCAAAAACATGGACATAATACTTGGCAAATCAATTTACTATGGTTGTTGAACAAGTGAGTGATTGGTTCTAGGCAAGAAGGGCTCTGAGGGCTTTGAAAGGAGTGGTGAGACTCCAAGCTATAGTTCGAGGTCGACTAGTGAGAAAGCATGCTGCTGTGATGCTTAGGTGCATGCAGGCTCTTGTTCGAGTTCAAGCTCGAGTCAGGGCTCATCCTGTGCGAATGTCTATAGAAGGGCAGGCAGTGCAGAATATGCTAAATGAGCGACATAGCAAGGCTGATCCCTTGAAACATGCTGAGGTATCAGAAAAACCACTAAATAGATACGTGCTAATGATCCATTTTCATAGTCCTTAGCATTAGCTAGCTATTTCAACCCTTCTGCAATGCTCTAAGGAGTTTGATTCGATTTCAGGAAGGGTGGTGCGATGGCACGGGGACATTGGAAGATGTGAAGTCGAAACTGCAAATGAGGCAAGAAGGAGCCTTAAAGAGAGAGAGAGCAATTGCATACTCCCTATCTCAAAAAGTATTCTGCTATCATATGTTTTAGTGCCTTACTTCTTCACATATGCTAACCATGTTCACTAACTAATTTATTTTTTCAGCAATGGAGATCAAACCCCAGCTCAAATATTTGAACCAATAGCTCAGTACACTCATTCAAGAATCAGGAATTTGATAAGAATAGCTGGGGATGGAGTTGGCTTGAACGCTGGATGGCAGCCAAGCCATGGGAGTCTAGATTGATGGAGCAATCCCACACTGATCCCTCAGTGACTCCACCGAAGTCTTGTGTAGATGTGAACATACATTCAAAATCCTCTCAACAAAGTTTAGTGAAAGTCAGAAAGAATAATGTAAATTCTAGAATTTCAGCTAGGCCTCCAATTGGGCATATTACTCGCGCATCTTCCAGTCCAAGTTCTGAATACCGCTTTGATGAGAGTTCAGTTTCTTCATCAATTTGTACGTCAACAACACCAATATCAGGAAACAACACCAATATCAGGAAACACTGGCTTGGCCTCTGATAAAACAGAGAAGAGCGGTGACAGTAGGCCAAATTACATGAACTTGACCGAGTCAACCAAGGAAAAGCAAAAAACATCTGCTCATTTATCTCATAGGATCCAAAGGCAGTCTATGGATGAGTTTCAGTTTCTCAAAAAGTAAGGAGCTTTCTCAAATGGAGATTCGAAAAGCAGTGCTGGGTCTGATCCATCAGTTAATTTATCTAAGCCAACTAAGAGGAATGGATCATTTGTATGATTAGATGGGTTGATTAAGAAGTTTCAACAACTTGTACTCTTTTGTTGAGATATGTGTATTAATTTAGAAGCATTTCTTCAATCATATTGGCAAGCTGGAGCTAAGACAGGTTGGTGAGTTACTAGTGTTTTGAGGCTATCCCTTCTGTTAAATAGTTAATTTTGGTTGTGCATGTGATCTTCACCAGTAGCCTCCAACTATCATACCAAATTGTGACAGATAAATGGATTTTTGCAGGACCTGAATTGTTCTAGGACATGTGTGCCAGCACCTTCAAATATCGTGAAATCACATTAGTATTGCGGCGTGTTTTCTCTGTCAAGAAGTGAGATTTAGCTTGGAACAATGTTCCTACTAAATCATGGCCACAGATAATTGTATCTCAGAAGATGCGTTGGATAAAAATTTAGTTGCTCAGAAAGCATGTCCTTTCCATGTACTGGATAAATTCTATTTACCGATAATCTTTTTAGTAGATTTATCAACATGAATGTGTTTTTTTAATATTTATTTGAAAGCAAGCAGGAAGCTCTTTCCATGATAATTCTTCGTACAGGAGACATTTCTCGGTGATAGGAGATCTTTCTAAGTGATTTGTCGAAACAAAGATGTTACAACCCAGCATAACAATCTTCAAGTTCGTTTTACAATTCTAAGCTTTACGCCATGCCTGAAGTTCAGAACTATGCCAAATTCAAGTTCAAGAGGTTTTTCCATGTTAGGGGAATGTCGAAATAAATATTTCCGGTATAAATGTATCAGTGAGAGCTTGATTTCTTGTATGGAAAATTTCTGGCCAATACAAGCTCTAGGTCCAAGTCCAAAAGGTATGAAAGCATAAGGATGCCTTCGTTTCTCTTCTTCACAATTTGGATCAAACCTCTCCGGCTTGAACTTTTCTGGCTCTGGGAAATTCTTGGGATCTTTTGCTAGAACTCCAGGTGCTAACCAGATCCATGTACCCTGCTCGTCAAAAAAGAAAAGAAAAAGAAAATGAAAGAAGTACTGCATCTAAAACAGTAGGTGTTGTAGTTATAGGTACATGATCAATTATACCTTTGGGAGAAGATAACCTCCTATCTCTACTTCTTTCGATGTTTCTCTTGCAATTAATGGAGAGACAACGTAAAACCTCATTGCCTCTTTAACTACCTGCAATTAAAATATAAATAAAAAAAATCGAACTCCACAGTTCGATGACACACACCATGAAACATGGAGATCAAATTTGCAATGAAATGGACATCATTGTAGGTCAGATAAATTGGAGAAAATAATAACTCGACATCATTGACCGATAGAAAACTCGTAGTGAACTTCAAGACTTGCCTGGTCAAGATAGGGGAATTCGTTTTGAAGATCTTGAGCTGTTAGCATCTGCTCATGAGGACCAAATCCATCAATTTCAGCAAGCAGTTTCTTCTCGACTTCCGGATGTTGAGCAATTAAATAAACAACTGAAGATAATGTGAATGCTGTTGTAGCTGATCCTGCAAGCAGATGCTCATAAGTAACTGCACTGATATAGTCCGGAGTGAAAGCATTCTTTGACAGAGTCTCTGATTCCCTTGCCCGTAATATAAGTGACAAGAAATCCTTTGAACCCTTATTTTTCTCTTCCATTTTCTTTCTAACTATCTCCTCAAGCCGGCCACTTATATTCTTATTAGTCCTATCAACTTTCCAGTCCATAGTGCCAGGAATTCTCTTAAGGATCTGCCTAAGGGGCTCCTGCAGTATTGGGACAAGTAGACCAAGAATAATAGAAAAGGAACCTGATAAGTCCATCTTAAGTTGTGTTGTTGAGTAGATATGCTGTTTAATGAACTCTGAGACATCAGTGTTGTCTTTTCCGTGGCTATGGATACTGTTGACGGAATCACTGGTTGATTGTGGTTTGGAGAGGCCAAAGTCAACACCGAATGCAGCTTGTCCTATTACATCTGTGGCCAATTTGAGGGAGAGGTTGGAGAAAGTGATATCTTCTTCTTTAAGAGATTGGATATTCTCGTTTGCAGACTCAATGAATGATTGCATTGTGGGCACTAGGCTGGCCAAGTGTGATGGCTGGTAGACTGACAGTATTGAGTTTCTCATGGTTGACCATATTGCATCCCTGCAAGATCAAATTTCACCAGAAACTTTTGAAAATCCGCTCATAATCTGCTTTTACCTGTATACCATTTGGGTGAAGTTTGGTGAAAGTAAATGAATGAAAAGATATATACAAGAGAAGCACGCATGTTCCTGTAGTCATGTTACAAATTACCTGGTGAAGAAGAGACCTTTCTGATGAAGAGGTGAAGCTGAGATGGGAGAGGGTATACTTCTATTTGGGATGTCTTTGAACTTCTTTATTCCAATTTCTCTACAAAGCTCTGGGTCAGCTACTATGATCAGTGGTTGTCTCCCCATATGAAACCTGCTCCACACCAGCCTAAAATTTAGTCTGTTTTTCAATTCCAAATTTGTCAGTAGCCTAACCGAGTTTCAGTGTTTCACCATTTTAACCAAAAGGCTCTAGCAAAACAATAGCCGTTATGTAGATATTACATTTGACATTCAATATCAGATTCAAATCCACAAGCTACATTTGTATGAGACGAGTGCGCAAGCTACAAAATGTTAAAATTTTGTTCTGTTTTCCTGATCAAGTGGTCATTGTTTCATGTTATGTTCATATTCAAGCGAAGCTAGACATTAATCTCTCCACTTCTATCAACCTTTCTTTCTTCCCCAATTACGAAGTCAGAAGAGTATAAAATATATGTAACCTGTCACAAAATGTCTTTCCAGAGACTCTAACATCACATCTCATTTTACTGAGAAACCCACAAAAAAAGAGAAGCAAAATTGTACTTTAAATTAATCCACTAAACAAGCTCAAAGTCGAAATCACAGAGAATGAAGCAAAAGCTAAACGTTCAAGAACTTTCACCAGCTTTAACATGGCAGGAAATTTAAAAGCAGTAAGCTGACCTGAAAATGGGGCCATAAAGCTTTGCAAGAAGTGTGAATACATCAGGGCCATGCTTTGCCATCAAGGGAAGGTGACCCAACAAGGGGATCACAGGCGGGCCTGGTACCTTCCTAACACCCCAGTAGGGCCCATACAAGTAACCCAATAGGCCTAACAGCATAGCCAACACTGTGCATAAAGATGTGATCATAGGTGTGAACAATACCTGTAAATCCGTACTCATCGTCTTTTGGAGAGTATTAAAGCACTCTAAGCTGATGCTCTCGTTTCAGAGATTAGAAGAAAGGGGAGAGCCATGTTTATAGCCCTACCAAAAAGGTGGGGAATGGAGAACAAGTGGTTTTCTCTCTAAGCATCTTTTTGGGCACTATGTCTTTGTCGGTTTTCTGAATCATTATACCGGTGACTCTGTCTTTGATGCCCTTACCCTGTACATTATTTCTCAAGACTTGTTTATATACTTTTTTAGTGTGCAAGATAATCGATCCCCTCAACTTTTGTACATGGTCTATTCAAGGGGTGGTGATTTAATATTGAAAAAGGCAAATAGACACAAAATACATTTCGTATGGTTGGCTGGCGGGCACAGGAAGGAGGATCAAGTGACAAGGATATATGGATTATTCCCGTTTAGCCTTTGTCTTGTGAATAATCACAATCATTATTTTATATCTCGGAGATTTTTTTCACTACATGGTAACTCTAGTTTTTGCTGTGGTGGAAAAAATTGAGACAAAGCATGATATTCCGCTAGTTATATAATCTTGTAACTTGATTTGATCCATTTTCCTATTATATTTTTTAAATAAAAACATAAAAAAACCCCCAAAAGATATTTTCAACTAATTCAACTAATTTTTAGCTATTTCATAATGACTTTTAAAAATTCAAAAATATTTTCTAAAAATAATTAAAAAAAATAAAGAAAAAAGTTTAGGATAACCATCTATCAACATCTGCGACAACCATTGCCATTAACCTCATGACACCATTATAGCAGTAACAACAATCGTCTATCAAAATAATAGAGAAAGAGAAATAAGAGAATTGAAAGACCGCTGAAAGTTTTTCAAGCAATAGATCTCCCATTCCAAGCAGTGGTGGAGTTCTTTGCCAATACACAAGGACAAGTAAAGCAGAGGCATACCCATCCCAACAATTCACACGCCCTAAGCGTCTTCAGAGTATGAATACACATGCCAACAGCCTTCTCAACGCGCTATAATGTATTAGACACGCGACATCTTTGTTGAAACAATTCCAGTAAACTCTGATCAGCCTCCACCACTTTAAAAGATAAATTTTGAACCCTTCATATATTTTGGATAATTTTCAACATGATTTTGAATATTGTAATAAATTATTATTGATTTTTTGATATAATTTTAAAATTAATTGTATATTATTATAAATAATTGTGATATTTGAAGTATTGTGATGCACTTTATTGTGTGGCAACCCTTATTGTTTGATGACACTAAAAAATTTATTTATGGTAGAATGAGGTTGAAATTAATAACTTATGATGGGGCTGGGAGGATTAGAAGTTAACAAGTTTATTTGATATGTAATGGCTTGGTTTTAATGTAAAATGCATGTATTATTGTTTTTAATTGTTATTTTATATGTGTAGGTTGTTTTTAAATTGTTTTATTGTGATGAAATTAAATTGCTTGTTAAAACTCCTATGTGTGTTTATTTATTTCAATGTTTGTTTATTAATTACGAGTTTTTTTTATTAAATATTGAAAAAAGTTTGATTTGGAAAAAAAATATTTTTATTTGTTTTGAGAGTAATGATTAACAAAAAAAATATTATTTATGGTGATTTTATGTGTTAATTGTTCCCACTACCCATTAGGTAACCTCAAATGGTATATGTACAATGTTGGCCCCTATACCTTGGATATTGGTTATTAGGTAATATAATCATTTAATACGTGATTTAATTGAAGATATGATTTTAAAATTTTTTTATATGTTAATTTTTTTTATTATTTATCGAGATTTCTAGGATGGGATGTGTGAGATGTTGGGCCATGTCTTTTGGATGTTGTTTATCAGTTAATAGAACCAATTAATATATGAGCTTGCTCTTTTTTTGTTAAGATATGAATTTAAACTCATTTTATTAATTATTTCTATTACTTGTTGGGCAATCCAAGATGACATGTGTTCGATGTTGAACACTATCCTTCAAATGTTGTTTATAGGTAATAACATCAATGAATGTATGATCTTTTTTTTTAAAAAAATATATGTTATTTAAACCTGTTTTTATTAATTATTTTTATTATTGGTTAAGCAACTTAGGATTATATTGTTTGATGTTGATGTCTATCCTTTGAAAGTTTCTTAGTAGCTAATAGAACCAATTAATACATGACCCTTTTTTAAAGTATTAATTTAATTTTTTATATGTTAATTATTTTTGTTTTTCATTAATCAACCTAGGATGATATGGCCTAATGTCAAGCCTTGTCTTTTGGTGTTGCATGGTAGATATCATAGGATCAATTAATACATGATTATTTTAATATGATTTTCATCATTTTACTTTAAAATAAATAATAAAGGTTTTTTTATCTTTCATATGCAAATATAAACCTATGGGTTTAAGTGTGCTCTTAATAGTACTTTTTAGAGCTACTATTCCAGTTATATAGTCATTCACCTTTAAAGAGCATAGTCATTTTTGGTGATAATATTATTTGTTGATAAATATAAATATCTTTGAAAACATGATATTTATTTATTGTAAATATTATTTTTTTATTTGAATTTTATTTCTTATGCTTGGTCTTACATGTGCATTGAATTTATTCTAGTGTTCTTGTTTTGAGAATATTTTCTTTGATGTGACAAGCGAATTTGGTTGGATTAATATGATCTTATATAGACCCATATAGTAGGAGTGGTGGTTTTTTTAGGCCTATTTCCATCATGTAATCTTGAATGTGATAATGCCTATCATTGGTACATTATCCTCTTGAATCCAATGTTAGTATTAAAAAAATAAAATAAGGAATAAGCTCTATGCTCAAATCCTAAATCACTATCTTAGGTCACGCCTCTTATCTAAAATCTCTGAAAAATCAATTAGAGTTTTTAGTTACTATAAAATTAGATGAAGAATTATGTTTCTATATTTACTCCTTTTCACATTTAGTTTGCCTTCATGTCCTTTGCAACAAAATGATGAATCCACTTGGATCTTGTTAAGGGCTAAGGTTTATTTGTTTATTTTCTAAAGATAATTTGCTTAAGGAGCTTTTGATATATCCTTTGAATGTCTATTTACCTAAACTGATTAATATGTGATTATTGACATGACTAAAAGATTATGTCTTCTTCAAAGTGCAGGAGTGTCAAAGTAATAAATAACCCGGCAAGACTGGGGTCGAATCACAACGAGGTTAATTGTACAAAATATAAACAACAATAATAGTAGTAACAATAATAATAACAACAATAGTAGTAGTACTACTAATTGATTAGTACTCAAAAGTGCATTTTTATCATGGTTTTATATCATCATTTTGCACTTAAAGTATCAATAACTCCTTAACTAAAGTACGTTTTATAATAATCTATCTAATAATATAAGATA
>SRLM01001665.1:0-16707 GCA_015708895.1 Populus ilicifolia | reverse complement strand
CTTATCTTCTCTTGTCTGCCCAAAACGTCATTGATGATGTCAAACTTAGAGCCACTTGAAAACATAAAAGTTCTAGGCAATTGTCTCAGCTTTCTTGTGTAAAAATTTCAACTCATTTCAACTTCTAGAACTCCAGATATGGCCAAAATACTGAACAGTGCTCGGGCTGGAGGACAGATTTGGGCTTCTTTGTTGTTGCAATAATTTGGGCTTGAAAATGGTCTTTTTAGATCTTGGGCTCCATATAAAAGTTGTAGGCCTATGTCTTACCTTTCCATCCATATAAAGTAGACCTAAATCTGAGATCTATAGCTCCAGATATGACCCAATTACCAAACAATGTTCCGGTTTGGATTGCACCGACATCTCTTTTCTAAGTTTGATCATCTCTTTGCCTTTGCAATTGAAGTTCTTAAAGTCATCAATCAATCCTTTCATTTATGTGATAGGCCTGCATTTAAAATGGACATTTACCACAAATTAAAGGTATCTTATATTATTAGATAGATTATTATAAAACGTACTTTAGTTAAGGAGTTATTGATACTTTAAGTGCAAAATGATGATATAAAACCATGATAAAAATGCACTTTTGAGTACTAATCATACTTAAAATTATATTTGTATCAAGGTTTTATATTATCATTTTTCACTTGAAATATTAATAACTCATTAACTAAAGTATGTTTTATAATAACAAGTCTAATATCATAAGGTAGCTTTAATTTATGGTAAATGTCCACTCTAAATACAGACCTATCACGTAAATAAAAGGATTGATTGATGAGTTGAAGTATTGAAATTGAAAGGACAAGGAGAGGGTCAAACTTAAAAAAAAAAATGCTAGTGTAGTCTAAACTAGAACAATGTTCGATAATCAGGTCATATATGGAGTTGTAGATCTCGAATTTAGGTATACTTTATATGGATGAAAGATATAAACCTAAAACTTTCATGCAGAAGTTAAGACTCAATTCTGCTGTTTGAAAGTCCAAATTTTAGCAACAATGTAGAAGTCAGAATCTGCCTTGCAGCCCAGATACTGTTTAATGTTCAACACATATCTCGAGTTTTAGAAGTCTAAATGACCTTAATTTTTTTCTAAAAAGCTGAGATAATTTTTTAGGACTTTCATGTGAAAGTTCAATTAAAATTCTGATGTTATTAGTGATGTTTTATTCAGATAAGAAGATAAGGATTGTCACCAAGTTAAAATGTGGTCACTCACTCATCAATTAGTCATTAAATCAATAGTTTCTAATTTTGGCCTATAAAAGGAGGTATTTGCCATGCATTTAGGCATCTTGGTTTTCAAATCAAAATCATGCTCTTCCTTTCTCTCTCTTTTTTTGTAATGATTAATTTTTACTTTCAGTAATATTTTATTTATGGCTTTCATTGTCTTTTATTTATTTAGTTAACTTTTATTTTATTTGTGTTCTTATCTTATTTATATATGTCTCTCTCTTTCATTATGTTTAGCTAAGATTATTATGTCAAGATAAAAAAGTTACACCAATGGTGTAAGAATAAGTATAATGTAAGCTCAACATAGATTTTAATGTTTGATAGTAACATATTTAGCATTTGTTATCTTGTTCACTTTTTAATACTTTACTTGTTAAATGACTAATCTAGATTTATGTTGTATAACACTTGATACAATAAATATTTGGCACTTTCATAACCCATACTGTATGGTATAACCGACACCTGAGCTATGAAAGGAATGATTTGTTGTTAACATAAGTTATAATCGTAAATGCCTGACAAGATTTACAAGTATTAGCATTATTCAAATAAGAAAATTAACATAATCATATTAACCATTTATAATTTGATTTAAATTTTTTTATGTGTGGTTTCCAATTGAATAATAAGAGTTTATACTATACTTGTTTGAAATACCATTAGTGGATCCTCTAACCTTGATATTTGTTTTTATCATTGTTTAATCCTTACATTGATCTTTCATCTCAAAGTTCTCATCAACTTCTTTATTATTATTATTATTATTATTATTACTACTACTATTACTATTACTGCTACTACTATTACTATTACTATTATTATTATTATTATTACTACTACTACTACTACTACTACTACTACTACTATAACTACTACTATTGTTGTTGTTGTTGTTGTTGTTTATTATTGTTTAAAATTTATACAATTAACTTTCCAGTAGTTCGACCTTAGTCTTGCCAGGTTATTTATTACGTCGACACTCCTGCACTTGGAAGAAGACGTGAATCTTTTAGTTGTGTCAATAAAAAGCTTTTTAGTTTTTCTTTCCTTCTTTGTTTATAGGGCCATCTAGCGTGGGCTTTAAATTTCATCATATTATATGGATCTCCATTTAGTGTTTACCTCATCAGTCCTAGGAATCAAATATCTATCACCCTAATAGAGCTCATGATATTTGATGGGTTCCAAACTTGAGTTTTTTAGCACAATTAAAAAGAAAAAGTAACAATCCATATGTTGTATATAACAGCATCTGACATGGGAGTGGTAGAAGATATCTTGAACATTAATAAATGAAAAAAGTAATCAAGGGCTTTCTTTTATCAAAGGTCAAAACAAAATGAGCAAATAAAAAACAAAGATAATGAAGCAGTTATAATAAATGATCACCAAGGCATCAAGTTTCACAATTATGAATGACCTATAAGGCAAGAGTTAATTCTAAAACAAATTAAGTAAAGGGATGCAACCCTTAATGCAAACAAACTGGTTGTCAAGGTTGTCAAAAATATATTTTTAACATGATATAGAAAATAGAAAATAAACTCGGATTGTAAAAATGGATTGTGAAACCATAAAATCATAAGGAATTCTTTCAAGAGACGCCTATTATCCCTAATTCAAAAAAGATGATACAAACAAAATAATGTTCTAGAAAGAAACAAACATTACCTATAATGTTTTCATAATCACAAAGACATCATAACACCACCCCCTACAAATTCAAAGAAAATTAATACAAACAAAACAATGTTCTGGAAGGAAGACACCATGACACCATAACACCATCCCACACGAATTCAAATAAAGTCAATACAAACAAAACAATGTTTTAGAAAAAAACTAGCATAACTAGTAATACTTTCCTGGACAGGGATATTGGTAACCAGTTCCTTCACAGTTAAATGTTTGCACAACACCGTTGTAAAATTTATAATGCTCAATCACTAAATATTTAAAAAACCTACAAAGGAAAAAAAAATTGCATCAAAACCCATAAACCACACTTATTAAAAAATCCAAAATCACCTCGAATTGACCTATATACTAATTTTGTGAAAGACATTATCATAAAAAAAAAAAGTGGTCTCATTTCACAAGTTCGATTAACCTTTATAATCAGCTTTGGTTTTGGAACATAAATTAGTTAGATCAGCACATAATTTAGCAATGTAACAGAGATAGAAATCCTATAAGATGAAAGCAATAACTGATGTCTTCACTCTCTAACAAAAAGATTTCTAAAATAATCCAAATATATCTTTGGAGGAGAATTTTTTTTTTCAAGTCCATATAATTAAAAAAGAGTACAACGGCCATCAAAGTAAAACATGTCAAGCATAATGTACCTGTTGAGAAGTTGCACCAATTAGCCTTAAAATCCTTGTTACCCTTTCTTTAGATAGATTCGGTGCACCCCCGATCTTTCGAGGAAGCAAATCCTTAGCAAGCCCATAAGAATAAACAACCAAAAAAACCATTTTGCTATAAATTCTTCCATTGCAATGATTGCAAATCTGAGCACATCTACAGAAGTGCCAATAGCTTTTTGCGTGGCTTTCCCCAAACCAGATGAAAAGATAATCAATTTATCGCTAGTTAATTCTCTTGTTTAATCAAAAGTTGAGAATACTTTACTTAAAATACTTTACTTAAAACATCATCTACTACTTTTAAAGCACCTTCATCAATCGATGTTATTGAAGAAGTAATTATGTCTAGTGAGCTTTGCACAACATTTCCTTTCTTATTTACTGAAGTGTTGATGAAGTCCCTAACCTCGCCCAAAAAATCATCAAAACTAGCCTTGAGTGAGTTATGGAGGGAGAGTAGTAGAACAAGCTTGAAGAACCATTGAGGTTTGAGAAAGGGGAAAGGGAAGACTGACGGTGTGATGATGAGGTAAGATAAAGACAATTAATTTTTTTTTAGTTTTTATCAAACTCGTTAACTTGGTCTGTTTTTAATGGGTTAGCCGAGTTTGACCATTTTCAACCTAATTTTGCATGCTATACATAAGTTGACTCGTAAACAACAATGTTGGTTATCATAAAATAAGAAGATATTTTTAAATATAAAAATTCAACATGTTGTATTAAAATAAAACTTAAAGGCATATACAAACATTATCTTTAAAGATATTTCCTCAACACAAGGTTATCATTCAGAATTCAACAAGTTCCTCCTCTAAAACAAGGGTTATAGAAACAACTAGACCAAGATTTAAAAGAAATACTAGCAAGCTTTGTAAAGATAAGGAAATACTATGGTTTTTTTAACACACCTTGATTATAAAAATGCATGGTATATATAGGTTGCTAGCATGTAATAGCTAGGTAGAAAATAAATTAGAGAATTAAAGAGTTGTTATAACAATTTAAAAAATAAAAAAGTTGTTAGAGAATTAAAGAGTTGTAATTGTTAAAACAAATTAATAAAAGAGTTGTTATGATGTTGTGACTATTAGAAAATAAATTCCAAGTATTTAAAAAATTATAGTTTAAGTTTAAAGGCCAGAAACAAATTATTGTTGGAGAAAAAAGGTTTATAAAGTATTGGGGTTGCCTCATGCGTAGGGGGAATTAAAGGTTTTCTTCTTTCTTGGCTTAACCTTATACGCACAAACTCATTATCCTTTCTTTATTGGTTATTATCTCATATCAAAGTTTACTATATAAACACTATATAAATATTTTATTTTTTCAATGTGAGATAAAAAAAACTTTATTTACATTGTTTGTTTATAAAAAGTAAGTTGTGTTTTTCCAATTTGAGATAAAAACTTTTTGAAATAGTTTTAATTATTTACAACACAACTTTTTGATCCTATACCAAACATACAAAAGAGGTCTCCATATCACCAACCAATAAATAGAAAAAACCACTTAAAAAAACTCAAAAACTATGAAAAACCAATAAAAAAAACCCAAGATATGGAAGAACATACATATTTTAGACAAACAAAGAAGGAAAGACAAAGAGACTTTGAAAGTGAGAGAGAAAGGAGCTAGATAAATAAAAAAAAATACAAGATTAGAGACATAGGAGATATTAGGAAATATGAAAAGAAGATAAAGATATCGATACAATTATATTGAATGAGTAAAAAGAAGATGATGGCTTTGACAATATAGTGAGTCGTATATCTATTTGTGACTCGATTGTTGCAATTAGTATATGTAATTCAAGTATTGTAGATATTAATTATTGTTTGCGTAATTATACTAAAATCCTAATTATTTTTTTAATTTTTTATTTTATTAAAATCTATTTTTAATTATGATAAGTTTCCAAAAACTACTCAAACTTCATCCAAAAGTCAGTCCTTCCTCATTTCTCTTGAAATAATTTGAACCGACGATCAAATCACCTCTATAGGATGCCTTGTCCAAGTCCTTTATTATGGTTAATTCAAGAAAGAAAATAGGTACATCGAGTTACTAGATGTATATATTAGTTAAAAAAACTAGATTTGTTATGTATATTACACCTTAAGCCTAGTCAACTTTTCTCAACCTAAAAAAATATTGGGATAATGCTAGTATTTTGAAAGAAGTAAAAAAATTCAAAACTCAAGTCATTAATTTGATTTGGTTTAATAAATGTAAATAATTAAATAATATAATTAAAAAATAGGTGACGACAATAAATAAACTGAAATAAAAATATATATACAATGATCAACTCAAAAAAAAATAAACACTTACTAATATTATAGAAATATATCCTCCAAATATTTGTAAAAGGCTTTCCTGATCTTATTTAATAAAGAAGTGAGAATTAAATGAGAAAGTGATATTCCCGCTAAAAAGAAAAAAAAATTAAAAATAAAGTTCAATCCCCAACAAATCAAATCTTAAAAAGATAAATTAAAAAAATGATAAAAAAAAGATAATACAAGCCCACCCTAGTCATCCAACCAAATACACGACTTAGTCATAAGATCGAAATAATCTTATAGTAAGCAAACTGCATAAAACAATAAAGTTCAAGTCTCAAATAACCAGATATTGAAGGGTGGAACTAAAAAAAATCAATCTAAAAAAAGGAATGAAAAACAATTTAACTCGAATTAATATGTTAAGTTTGTGATCCTAGACATGAGATTGAAATAATCTTATATAAAAAAATAAAAAAAATTATGAAATTTAATCCTCAACCAACTTATATTAAAGAAAGAAATTGAGAAAAAAATCAATTTTAATAAAAGACCTAAAAAAGATTGAAGTCAAATTGACCTAATATTCGAAACTTGTGATCTGATTCATAAGGCCAAAACTAACACTATAAAAGTCAACCCCAAAAAAATCATAAAGTGAAATCCTTAATTAAAAAAGTATTGAAGGGTAAAACTAATAAAAAATTCAATAAAAATAAAAATAATGAAGAAATATCAACGGATGAAATTAAAAAAAAAAGATTCAATTAAGAAAATGATAGGAAAAAATAGCATCAAATAATGAGGATCAAATTTAATATAAAAACTAAATGAAACTAAATGTTAGACGAAGAAATTCAAAATAAATTGATAAAAAAAGAATTCAAAATAAAATAAATAGCAATAAAAAAATAAGGATCAAATTTGATACAAGAATGATTTTTGAAGAGATGAGAGAGAAAAAAGAGAGGAGAAGAAAAAACTCTTTAAATCTCAACTACTGTGTTTGCACCTTTACATGTCAAACAACTAGAAAGATCATGGCGTGACTCTTTCAATATCACCATATTGTTAAGTTACTAAATGACTACTCACTTGTTGCTTGATGACCATGGAAGCCTTCTACCTATATACCTAAGTTCCTATATTTATTTTAGTTTTAATGTTTATCTCTTAACATTTAATTATTTTAAATTAGCTGAATTTTAATTTATTGTACAAAACTAAATATCAACTAAATACTATAAAAATAAAATCAATGATAAGGAATCAAATAAAAAAAGTAAAAGGATCAAAATTAAAAAAAAAAAAAGAGACTGCTCTACCTCTTTTACAATGCAAATCAATCCTCTATTATTATTATTATTATTATTATTTTGGAAGGGGTGGGGGGGACTAATTTAATTCTTAATTTTGTTAAACAAAATTCAATTTAATTGATTTTAAATAACTAAAGCTTAAGGAACCAAAATCAAAGCTTAAAGAAATATTAAATCCCCCTGCCCCCTCTCAAAATAATAATAATAGTAAATAATTTAATTCTTAATTTTGCAAAATAAAATTCAATTTAATTGATTTTCAATAACTAAAACTCAAGGAACCAAAATCAAAGCTTAAAGAAATATTAACCCCCCCCTCCCAAAATAATAATAATAATAGTGAAAAAATATTATTTTTTTTAACACCTCATTATTCCCCGCATGCATGCATGTAAGAAAAATTACCAATACCAACCACAAATTAAAGCACTTTAAAGGATTAAATAAAAAGATAAAGAAATTAAGGGATCATAGTGTAAAATATCCTAGGGATTAGAAAAAAGAATAGCATTGCTTCCTTACCGTGAAAAACTAAGAGGGTTTAGTTTTTTTTTTCATAATTTAAATATTTATATATAATTTATCAAATCTCAAATATTCATTTATGTATTCCTTACCTAGAATTGGGTTTGAATTAAATCTTATTAATATTTATACCCTATCTATTTTCTATTAAACAAAATAATATGTATATATATATATA
Source organism: Populus ilicifolia (assembly GCA_015708895.1). Lineage (NCBI taxonomy): Eukaryota > Viridiplantae > Streptophyta > Magnoliopsida > Malpighiales > Salicaceae > Populus > Populus ilicifolia. Next base: position 8,777 of record SRLM01001665.1, on the reverse strand, counting down.
TATGAACATATCTATTTGACTCAATTTAAGTCTGATCAATATATTTGAGTTGGTTCAAGTTAATATTCTTTATATTAATATTAAATTATTATGTAATCTAGTTTTGCTACTTATTTTATTCAGTTAAATTTATAGGGTGTGACCGACTTAAAATAAAATTGTCAATTTTATTCTAGTTAAGGTTCTATTTTTTTTTATTAGAACAATAAAATGTGGTTTTAGAGCACTTTAGTATTCTATTCCTCCTATACTTTTTCTCTTCGTGTATGTGTGATTTAAAATATTAATTTAACATATATTATTTCAATTTAAATTTAAAGATAAATTAAATTTAAATTATGAAAAACACAAAGCTAATTATCTAAACTTAATTATACAACTTTAAATATTTAAAATGATCAAAGTCAAGAATTAAGAAAACTTTCAACTTGAAGTAATTCAACACAAATAAAATAACAAAAGATTGAGAAAGTAAAAAAAAATTAATACAAAAAAAAAGTATAAATCAAACATAATCTTCATTATTAACATGAAAATAAAGATCTTGATGTTACAATAACATATAAAAAAAAGTCAACTGGACATTAAATAAATTATTATTCCTTTTAAACTTATCTCCACTATCAAAATATACCCTTTCATTCTCTAAAATCAAAGTAAACAAAGTTGTCTAGATAGCCTACTAATTTAAATCTTTTTTATTAAGAATATTAGATTCTTTATCATTTTATTTATTCAATAAGTTAGTGTTATCAAAGTTAATAAAATCTAGAACATCAATTATTTTATTTATATTCTTATAAAGTATAAACATGAATATAAATAATATATATTATAGTGATAAACTCATTTTTTTAATAATATTAATGTTAATAAAAATAATAATAGTTATTATTAATATTTTATTTTTGCTATATCGTTTTAATGAATAAAAACCAAGTAAAATTATATTTTAATTTTTTCAAAATTTTATGCAAAATGAAACAAATAAATAAAATAAACTTGGAATATCTCATATTAAATTTAAATGAGAAATATAAAATAACCTGAGATCTTGAATAAAAAAATATTTAGGACATGTTTGATATTGTAGTAGTAATTATTATTGAAAGTTATTTTTTATAAATTTATAAAAATTATACTTTTTAATTTTTAAAATTTATTTTTAATATTAATACATTAAAATAATCTATAAATATTAAAAAATAAACCAAAAAATTAAATTCTTAATAAATAGTATTTTGACGGCAAATCGGCAAGATTAAGCATGCTGATATACAACGCTGTTATGTTTTTTGTTTTTTTGAAAAGGTAGAAGGTACACTGAATATTCCGGAATTGATAACCTTGATTTTAGAGTGGCTTTTTCGCCCTTGTGGGCCCGGAACTCGATCTGCCGCCGTTGGTTTTGATTGATGAAAAAGATACATACAGTACAAGCTAGTGGTGGTCATGATGACGGGAGTAAAAGGCAGACCACAACAAAACGAAGAAGAAAGTGGCGTTGGAGATATGCTTGTGTTCATGAGCAAACGGAGACCATTGATTTGGTTGGTTCTTCGTTTAGAAAAGTCATCAAATATAGTAATCCTAAGATTCTTTTGTGATTTTCTTAGACGCAAGTCGCCGCCACACTACATTACAAGTCATGACTCCTGCACGCCTTATGTTATTTTTTCTGTGCAAAAAATTGCAAACTCTTCTTATCCTTCGATATGCAAAATTAAATATGTGTATAAATATATTGAAAATTGCCATTTATTTGTTCCTCTACATGTTATTATAATATTAAACATGTAGCCTTCTTATTGAATAAAATTTTTGAATTTAATTATATCTTGTATCCTCTATTTTTATATTTTTCTTTTTTAAAGTTGAATTTTAAAGTAAAAAGTCTCTAACATCTAAACTATTGGTTTGAGTAAAATAAATAAATGAATAAATAATTTGATATAGGTTACCTCCTCATAAAAATAAAGATTTGACCAAGTAACTTTATCGAGTTAAATCAAATTTTTAATTAATAAGTTGAATAAATAAATAAATATACATGAGACACGTCATTATCTAATTTTGTTAAAATTAGAGACTTGGCTATGTAGGAAAAAATGATTGAATCCTAATTTATTTAATGAGTAATTGCAATTAAATAATTTTTTAAACTGATAATCCATAAGAGTTGAGAACTTCTTACCCTTTCATTTACACAGGGAATGGAAAAAAAATGATTGATATGGATAATAATAATTTGCAACAGTAATTTTTTTTTATTGTAACTTATTATTCTTTGGTAACTTCTTTTAGGATTTAAATTTTGAATGATAATATTAACAATAAACCACTTATCAACTAATTCGACCAAGTCTCCAAAGATAGGAGTTTTTTGTACAATTCACTTGTATTTGCATGTATACTATTTATTAAAAATAGATTTGGAGACATGTAAAAGAGGGAGGCAGGTTATCATTTTACTTGTATGCATTCAACAATTTTCTAATTCGTATTTGTTATAATATCTCATCAAATTTAGTACTTGTAAGAAAATTAAAAATCAAATAAACAAAAATTAAAAGGATAAAATTACAAGAAAAATTATAAAATATATTAAAATAAATGGCTAAAATATTGTAACAATCCATACTAATCTTCTTTTATTTATATATATATATATATATATATATATATTCACCCTTTATTTGTTCTTTTCAATTTCAATCTTTTATGACTAATTTCATTACCAGATTAACAAAATTTATTAAGGAGAAAAAACTCAATAATAAAAGATAAAAATGTAAAATTAAAAAAAAATCCATGGCCCTTCTAAAATTTAGAAAAAGGTTTTTTTTGTGCTCATATTTTACTTTTTCTTAGTTTACAAACTATATATTTTTGTAATTACAATTCTAGTCCAAAAGTTTATTTTCTTAAGAGAGGAGAGAGAATGTTGATTGGAAATGATAAAGAGAGTGAAAGTGTTTAGTTTGACTACTTTTTAATTATAAAATTTGTTATTATTGGCATCATTAAGTTTTATTTCATAAAAAAAATTCGATAATAATAAAGTTTTTTTATAATATGGAAAAATATAATGGATTTGTTTTGATTTTTTTATTTAATTGATTTTCATTCTTTGCATTATTTTAGGGTTAGCAAGTAGTATTTTAAGAAGGTTTTTATGATGCTTATAGTTTTTGTTTATAAAAATATATTGAAAACTAAATTTTCAAGCTACAAATCCCAATCCATGAAAATACATTGGGTTTGCTGTGATTTTATTTATTTAATTGATTTTCATTCTCCGGATGATTTATGGGTTAATAAGCACTAATATAGGAAGGTTTTTATAATATTTATAAATGTTTTTTGTAAAACTAGATTGAAAACTAAATTTTTAAGCTAAAAATCCCCACTTCATGAATTTCTAATGACTTTTTTAAAAGAAATAAAAGTTAATGGATAGGCAACAACACTTTAAAAAAAGTATAGCTTTTGTACACATGTAAAAATCATTTTTTTTTAAGTTCTAAGTGTATTAGGTCACTTAGATTCACGTACTTGACCTGAACTATTTTTATTTTAAAATTTTATATTTTAATTAATTTTAGGTTTTTATTGAGTTTATTAATTTTTTTAATTTTATCATTTAATATTTTATCAATTTTAAATTAATTTTCATATTATTTTATTATATAATTAAATAAAAATATTATCAAACTTAGTAGAGTCTATAATCTAGACTATGAGTTTAATATGTTAACCTTAGTTTTGGTGCATTCGGATCAATCAAATATATTTTTATTTAAATTTGTTTAAAATTTATCTTGATATTGACTGCGTTGTTTTTAAACTTTATGTTTGAGTTTTTTTTATCATTTATATTTTTTGATTTTTTTAGGTTGAATTCATTAATTGAATTAATTCATATTAAAATAAATTTAATATAATTTAATTTGAATTTAAAATAAATAAAAAGTCAAGTAAAAAAAATTAAATTTAAACAGTAACCAACAATATTATTTTTATGTCCATGAAAGTTCCTAGTCCGCCCACGTTATGTAAAGTAACCTAGCCATAGACTCCAGGAAAAAGGAAACTAAAATTATAGTTTAAAATTGTACAAATAAAATTATCCTATGCGTAGGTGGCTTAGCAAGTTAGCATGTGCCCCCCCTCTCTCTCTACCAAACATATTTGCAATTTATTTTTGCAATTTAACGTGCGGCCCCTAACCTCTCGTGTATTAGGTCAACATCTCTGGGAACAAGTTTTGGCTTCTTGTGCGTCTCGGTTCAATCCTACACGGAGACGGCAGGAATTATTATCCGTTTTGACAAATTAGCTCTAACTTGTTATAATTTCCTAGGTCAAGTTTTCCGTCTAAAGGCCATCAATACAAATTTAAATACTTTCAATGTTTTTGAGGACGTCATCCTTTAATTTATTGTTCAATCAAATATTTTTATTAAGACTGACCTAGATACCTCCACATGGAAAATTCTAATCCGACAGAACATATCTGAAAAAAAATATATATAGTTACATGATGTTAAAATTTATTTTTTATATTTATAAAAAATATATATATAATTTTTAAGTTAGAGAATTTATATCAGTTTTGATAAGAATTAGCTTGGATACCTATAATGAGACTAAATTTTTTATTTTTTATTTTTATAAGAAAAAGATGTTAAGTGTTGAAATAAAATAAAAAAAATAACATAAAACTGATAACGATAAATTTTTAATCCTGATAATTAAAACAAAGCCAACATTGGATATCCTGTTAAACCAGCGACTTGGATCATGAGATTTAAATAACCTAATAAAAAAATAAAAATGATTATAAAATTATTTTTTAAAAAAAAATTCATGATTTGAGTCATTAGACCTGAAAAATTTAATATGAAAAAGCCATGAAGTCTAATTCTCTATTAATTAAATATTGAAGAATAAAATTAAATGGAGATTTTAATCATGCAAAAAGATTTTAAAAAACAGTAACAAAAAGAATAAGAATTGAAATTAAAATAAAAAATTAATTTTTTATTTAATTAAAGGGTGAAATTAAATAAAATAATTTAGCAAAAAAAAGAAATAATTGAAAAGAATGAGAATCAAAATTGACATAAAAATAAAAATAATGCTGTAATTAAATAGTGAAATTAAAAATAATAATAATTTTTATAAAAGAGTGAAGAAAAGAACTACAAATCAAAACAATGATAATCAAATTAAAAAATATAATACTATCAAATTGAATTGAAAAATGAAATTGAAAACTTAATAACACTTTTACTAAAAAGCAAAAAGACTAAGGATAAAAATTAGAATTCTAAGGAATGAGGTCCACATTAGAAAATATAATATTTGGTAAATTAAGATTTAATGATAAAATTAAAAATAAATAAAACTTTTAGAAAAGAGTCATGATATAAAATTATAAATTAAAATAATAAGAATTGAAGTTGAAATGACAACAACTAATGGGCCAAGTTGCAATTTTTTAGGGAGGAGAGTGAGAAGAGGGGAAAAAGAGCTGCTCACCAGCACCAAACTAGATTACCAATGAACACACGTGCCTCACAAATGGTCCATAAATGATATGCTAGGTCATCTACATGATCTATTTGGGACAGATCCTTATCTACTTATGACAAACTAACATCTGATTATCTTGAATCACTTGTTATCGCAAGCCTAATTACATCAACAATCGAATAAAAAGTTATGGCACTTTTAAGCTATTATTTTGGTGTGGCGCGACCAAACCTTCTAGTGGATCTAAACCTGTCTCACTACTTCATAAATGTATCTATTAAGTCATCCACATAATTTGTATAAGGCAGATCCTTATTTAGTTGTGGCAGACTCACACCTAACTACTTAGAATCACTCGTTATCACAAGCCCAACTACATTAATGGTCTGATCAAAAGTTATGATCTTTTTAAGTTGTTATTTTGTTCTGGCATGACCAGACCTTTTTTTAGCCTAAACATGTCTCATTGGTTCATAAATGTGTCTGTTAGGCCATACATGTAACTTATTTGGGTAAATCTTCATCTAGTGATAGCAAACCCACACTTGACTATCTATAATCACATATTGTTGCAAGCCCAATTACATCAACAATCAGGTCAAAAGTTATGATATTTTTAAGTTGTTATTATAGTCTAGCATGACTAAATCTCTTCTTGAGCCTAAACTTATCTCATTGATCCATAAATGTATTTGCTAGGCCATTCATATAATCTGTCTATAGCAAATTCTTATCTAGTTGTGGCAGACTCATATCTGGCTATCTAAAATCACTCATTATCGCAAGCTCAACTACATCAATAGTTAGATCAAAAGTTATAATTCTTTTAAGTTGTTATTCTAGTTTGGCGCAACTAAACCTTTTTTTTTCTAGACCTATTCCATTAGTCTATATACATACATACATACATACATATATATATATATGTGTGTGTGTGTGTGTGTGTGTGTGTGTGTTAAGTCATCCATGTAATCTATTTAGAGTAGATTCTCAACTACATCAATGATTGGAACAAAAAGTTATGACACTTTTGAGCTATTGTTATGGTTTGGCGAAACTAGATCTCCTCTTAGACCTACACTTATCTCACTACTCCATAAATATATATTTTAGGTCATCTATATAATCTATTTAGGACAGATTCTCATTTAATTGTGGCAAACTCACACCAGACTACCTAAAATCACTGGTTTTCGCAAGCCTTGCTACATCAATTGTTGAATCAAAAGTTATGGTTTTTTTAAGTTGTTATTCTGATATGGTGCGATTAAATCTATTTTTGAGCTTAGATCTATCTCAATGATCCATAAATATATCTACTAGGCCATTCACGCAATTTATCTAGGGTAAATCCTTATCTAGTTGTGACAAACCTATATCTTATTATCCAAAATCACATGTTATCGCAAGTTCAACTACGTCATCTTTTTTCGTTCATTATAAAAAAAACTCTTTTTCCTTTTCAGGAAAGAGAGTATGATCATGTAATATCAGATGTAATATATTATATAATTAATGTGTATATTATGATTATATCTCAATCAATCTGTTATGATATTTTTTTAATATATATTTTGCTATGCAAGCTAAAAATTTTATATACCATAATTGGTTGACAACTACTCTGACAGAGTGACTTAACACGACCATACTTTTAGGCACTCAATAGCTACTCACTAGAGTCACATCTTATGGGATGATAACAAAAGCTTCTAGTTTTTTAATGTAAAGAGTTTGAAGAACAGAGAGTTAGAGAAACAAGTTCTTTATTAAAGAGACTTCACCTTAGAGGACTACTCTCCTGAGGTTCTGCCTTATAATATTACACCCAACCTCTATTTATATTAGTTTTTAAAGCTTTTGCTTACATCACTCATTACATAAGTATTAGAGCATAGTTAATAATACACCCTTATGATACAAACAACAAAATACAAACGACAAGCTAGTATAATACTAATATCAATTGATAATAGGTTCATAATCTGGAGAAAGATTCTGATTTGATAAGGTATCCTGATCTCGAGTAGTTTGGACTTGTAGGGCCAATGCATAGTCATCATGTACAACCATTTCTAGCTCATGTGGTTCTAAAAGCGTTGGGATGCCTAGAATTATTTGTTTGAGTTTTTTATTTTTGTGCTGTATTTGTAAGTCATAGAGACGAATAAAATATTCAAGGTCATAAAAATCATAGCCAAGTTCTTCATCAGGATCTGTTCCTTTAGGCCATAGTTCATCAGGAATAATATTGTTCTTTAGGCATACTATTAGCATGGTCTGAAGTTCTGGGAGGTTTTTTAGGGGTTGTTCATACAGGGAGTATGGATAGGTTTTGTAAAAGGTAGCTTCTCGAAAACTTATAACTAAATTGTCTATTGAAACTTTGAAAGACCTGTGGAATATGAAAATAGAGAACAGATGAGTAAAAGCTTACTTAACAAACTTATTTTGAGATGCATTCTGATATACTTCAATCCTTTGTGGATGAGGCCATTGAGATTTTTCATGTTGGAGAAGGGAGATCCATTATGTAAGGTTGTGGAACCAAACAAGAAATTTCAAAATATAATTTCAAGAGTCTATTGGCCAAGAAGTCTGAAGAAGACTGAAAAGAAAGCAATCAGTGGGAAACCCAATAGCAATATGGTACATATAACAAAGGTACCATAAGAAAATGTAGAGTAATTAGTACTCAAAAGTGCATTTTTATCATGTTTTTATATCATCATTTTGCACTTAAAATATCAATAACTTCTTAACTAAAGTACGTTTTATAATAATCTATCTAATAATATAAGATACCTTTAATTTGTGGTAAATGTCCATTTTAAATGCAGGCCTATCACATAAATGAAAGGATTGATTGATGACTTTAAGAACTTCAATTGCAAAGGCAAAGAGATGATCAAACTTAGAAAAGAGATGCCGGTGCAATCCAAACCGGAACACTGTTTGGTAATTGGGTCATATCTGGAGCTATAGATCTCAGATTTAGGTCTACTTTATATAGATGGAAAGGTAAGATGACACGACAAAAAGATTGATGTCTTCTCCTAAGTGCAGGAGTGTCGAAGTAATAAATAACCCTGCAAGACCAGGGTCGAACCACAGAGAGGTTATTGTACAAATTATAAATCACAACAATAATAATAACAACAACAACAACAATAATAATAATAATAATAATAATAACAACAATAATAATAATAGTACTAGTAGTAGTAGTAATAATAAAG
>SRLM01001663.1:0-108500 GCA_015708895.1 Populus ilicifolia | reverse complement strand
TATAGCATAAAAATCTGAACTAAATCTTCCTCATGGGATCGATTCCTTGCTTGCTCTATACTATCTTGTGTGTTTTAAGCTAGGGTAATTAATTTGTGCGACCGCGACATCGCAACACCAAGTTTGCATTTTTAGCTAGAAAAGTCAAGGCACTAGAATTGAAAAATGAGTGGTCAATTAAAATCTCTTCAAGACATTGCATGTCAAATCTGTGAAACTAATGAACACTCAACTAATGACTATCCAACATTCCTTTCCTTTAGGGAATGTCTTCATGAATAAGCTCATGCTTCAAACAGTTTTCAAAGGCCTAACCACAACTCATACTCGCAATTATACAACCTTAGTTGGAGAAATCACTCAAATTTCAATTGGATAAGTGATAGTAATAATGCACAAACTTCATAACTACCCTTTCAAGCATATTATAATTTTTAAAATTCTCATGGATGTGCATCTCCTGATGCTTCACCTCTTAGAAGTAATCTTGAGGAAATATTTCATGTATTCATTGAAAATTAAGAGATAATCAATACTCAAATTGTTCAAAGCATGATGGATTTTAAACATATATTTATAAAATTGACATTTGCTCTTAGTTTCCAAGAGAAAGGTAAGTTTCCATCTCAACCATAACAAAATCTTAAGGGGCAATATAATGTAAATGCAAGTAGTTTTGAAAGCGAACATATGGATCAAGTCAAATCAGTCACTACTCTTTGTAGTGGTAAGGTTATTAAAAAATCCTCTCTTGAACCTTGTGAGAAAGATGATGAGTCAATAATTGAGGGTAAGGAAAGGGTTGAGTCTAAAAATTATATAAAAAAAAGATTGATTTCCCGCCAGCACTTACATTTTCTCATGTCATGACCAATCAAGAAGCAATCGAGGATGAAAAAGGCATCAAAAATATTGTTACGGATCTTTTATCAAAAGTGACAACATATTTGACACTCGGCATCACACCAATTGATTATTACTTTCCTAATGAATCTTTACTTTCTCTTAGTTCAATGTCTTAGTTTGCTAAAAATATTAATTTTCTTGCTTCATGATTTTTGCTAGCTCATTAGAGTATTGAAGATTAAAAAAAATTTGAGCAACGTGTAAAACTTTTATTGGGATGACCTTTATTCAAATATTGTCATAATCAAATATTTTAAAGATTCATTTCCAACAATGAGGAAAGTAATGTCATTAAATTTGGTCATTCTAAGGCATGTGGGGATCATTTCTCATAAAAAAAAAAAGAACTGTAGAAATCATAGAAAGTGTATTTTACTAGCCCATCATGTTCAAGGACTCACGTGCATTCTGTAAAACCTATGAAAATTGTCAAAAGATAAGATTCATTTCAAAACATAGGGAGTTTTGAGATAATCTTTTATTGACTCTTAAGTCTCATCATAGTGGAAATAAGCATCATAATTCATGACTTATGAACCCATTTTCATAAAGAATATATTGGTATAGTTTTGGAAATTTGACTGAAAAAGACCCTGTTTGTCAGTTTTTAAGAAAATTAGATGGGAAGCTTATTTTCGACTAATAAAGGGCGTTTAAACCGTTCTTGGATGTAAAACCAAGGGAAAATATGAGTCATAATTAAAACTGCAATTTGAGTCTTAGTTTGTAAAAACTTGTGTCTTTTAGTTTTATTAATAGCATAATATTTGTGTTTTGTTGTTCCTATATTTGTTTGAGTATGTTTTAGGTTTTGTTAGTGTTTGGTGTTTTAGGTGATGTCTTCTATACTCTATCTTTCTACTTAAGAACATTGAGAACAATGTCTCATTTTGGTTGAGCGGAGAGGGTAGTAATTGATATTAAAAATAAAAATTAACTAATTATGTTTTCTATTTCATAAAGTATGTGCAAAATTGTTGTTACTAAGATGACAGAATAAATGAGCTCTTTTGTTAAAGTGACTCTTGAGATGTATCTTAGTAACCATTTTTAACAAGGTCTATCATAATACTTTTTTAAATATTCAGGTTTACAAACTCTCCTATTGTTATCACTTAATTCTACTTATATACTCATTTAACATGTATTCTTAAATCTTAATTTTCATACACACACTTTAAAATATGATTGTGGGTTGCACATTGGATTATTATATTATTTATATTTTTTTTGTTAAATGTAACAACTAAGGAAAAAGGATAGTATATAATTTGAAAAAAAAAGAAAAACAAATGATGATAACAAAAATATAGACAAGTTTGGTTTCATAGCCTCTCTAACCTAAGCAATTAAGCCTGAAAGGGTGTCTTAACACCTAATACCTTAAAGTCAAGTAATTTTGAAGGTATTAGCCCGACACTTGTTATTGGGCTCATGTTGGTGTAGTCCAAACCGGAATACTGTTCAGTAATTAGGTCATATCTGGAGCAATAGATCTTGGATTTAGATCTACTTTATATAAATGAAAGGTAAGACATAGACCTAAAACTTTCATGCATGAGCTTAACATTTAAAAATAAACATTTTTAAGTCCAAATTATAGCAACAACAAAGAAGTCTAAATTTATCCTGCAGCCCAAATATAGTTTAATGTTTGACCCATATCTACAATTTTAGAAGTCCAAATGACTTCTAATTTTTTTTTGAAAAGCTAAGATAATTTTTTACAATTTTATATTTTTAAGTAGTTCTTAATTTTGGCCTATAAAAAGAGGTATTTGCTATGCATTTAGGCATTTTAGTCTCCAGATCAAGATCATGCTCTTACTTTTTCTCTTTGTATTTTTGTAATGCTTAAGTTTTTCTTTTATTAATATCTTGTTCATGCCTTTCATTTCCTTTTCTTTACTTAGTTAACTTTTATCTTATTTATGTTCTTATTTTGTTTATTTTTTTTCTTTCTTTCATTATGTTTGGTTAAGTTTATTATGTTAAGGTGAAAAAGTTATACTAATGGTGTAAGAATAAGAATAGTGTAAGCTTAACATGGACTTTAATGTTTGATACTAACTTGTTTTATATTTGTTATCTTATTCACTCTTTGATACTTTGCTTGTTAAATAACTAATCTAGTTTTATCTTATATAACACATGATACAACAAATACTTGACACTTTTATAGCTCATACTATATGGTATAATCGACACTTTTACTATGAAAAAAACTTGATTTGTTGTTAACATAAGTTATAAGTTTGAATGTCTGACAATGTTAACAAGTATTAACATTAATTGAATGAGATAACCAATATAATCATGTTAATAATTTATAATTTGATTAAAACCTTCTTTGTGTGTGGTTTTTAATTGAATAATAACTTATATATACTTGTTTGACATACCATTAGTGGACTCTAACCTTGACATTTGTTGTTATCATTGTTTAAAGCCCTACGTTAATTTTTCATCTCAAAATTCTCATTAACTTCATCATCATCATCATCATCATTACTACTACTACTACTACTATTATTGTTGTTGCTATTATTATTATTATTATTATTATTATTATTATTATTATTATTATTATTATTATTATTATTATTATTGTTATTGTTACTATTGTTGTTGTTATTGTATTATTGTTATCTATAATTTATATAATTAACTTCCCTATGATTCGACCTCGGTCTTACCGAGTTATTTATTACTTTGACACTCCTGCTCTTAGAAAAAGACATTAATCTTTTGGTCGTGTCACCCAACCCAAGGAAGTTAACATTAAACATTAATTTGTTTTCTTCCAAGCAAAGCCCCATAACTTTATGTTTATATATTAAGTATAAAAGGAAGGTTTATTAATATATTTTTTAAGAGGTGTTGAGTGGATAGATAAATTTAATGATAGTATGTTTATCTAGATAAATGATGAATTTCTTGTTTTGTGAAATCTACAAATTATTTTTCTATGTTAACGCTTTAATTACTAGAAACTAGTAATAAGCTAGTTGGGGGGTGTGATTAGTACTTAAAAATGCATTTTTATCAAGGTTTTATATCATCATTTTGCATTTAAAGTATCAATAACTCATTAACTAAAGTATGTTTTATAATAACAAGTCTGATACCATAATATAACTTTAATTTATGGTAAATATTCATTTTAAATGCATGACTATCATATAAATGAAAGGATTGATTGATGAGTTGAAATACTGAAATTTAAAGAACAAAAAGATGGTGAAGTTTTGAAAAGAGATATTGGTTTAGTTCAAACTAGAATACTATTTGGTAATTGGATCATAACTGAAGTTATAGAACTTGGATTTATGTTTGCTTTATATAGATGGAAAGCTAAGACATGATCCTAAAACTTTTATAGGAAGGCAAGACTTAATTCTACTATTTGGAAGTCCAAATCTTAACAATAATATAGAAGCCTGAATTTGTCTTACAACTTAGACACTATCTAGTATTCAGCCCATATCTCGAGTTCTATTAGTCCAAATTACCTTATTTTTTTATCCTGGAAAGCTGAGACAATTTTCTAGAACTTTCATGCATAAGGTTGGTTTAAATTTTGATGTTATCAATGATATTTTATTCAGATAAGAAGATAAGGATTGTCATCAAGTTAAGATATGGCCACCCACTCAATAATTAGTCATCAAATCAATAATTCTAAATTTTGGCCTATAAAAGAAGGTATTTTCTATGCATTTAAGCATCTTGGTTTTTAGATCAAGATCATGCTCTTTTTTCCTCTCTTTATATTTTTGTAATGCTTAAGTTTTGCTTTCATTAATATCTTATTTATGTCTTTTATTTTATTTCCTTTACTTAATTAACTTTATCTTATTTATGTTCTTATCTTGTTTATTTATGTTTCTTTTTTTCATTATGTTTAGCTAAGTTTATTATATCAAAGTAAAAAAGTTACACTAATAGTGTAAGACTAAGTATAGTATAAACTTAACATGGACTTTAATGTTTGATACTAAGATGTTTTGTATTTGTTATCTTGTTCACTCTTAATACTTTGCTTGTTAAATAGTTAATTTAGATTTATGTTATATAACACTTAGTATAATAAATACTTAGTAATTTACAAATATTAGCATTATTCAAATATGATAATTAATGTAATCATGTTAACCATTTAGAATCCGATTGGAACCTTATTTATGTATGGTTTCTAGTTGAGTAATAGAAAGAGTTTATATTATACTTGTTTGAAATACCATTAATGGATTCTTTAACCTTAATATTTGTTTTTATCATTGTTTAATCTTTACGTTGATCTTTCATCTCAAAGTTCTCAACAACTTTTTCTTCTTCTTCTTTATTACTATTACTATTATTACTATTATTATCGTTGTTATTGTTTATAATTTATACAATTAACCTCCTTGTGGTTCAACTCTAATTTTATTGGGTTATTTATTACTTTGATACTCTTGCACTTGAAAGAAAATATTAATCTTTTGATCATGTCAATACCATATATTTCATAACATGAAACTAGGTTATCTTAATAATATGTTATACAAGGCTAACTATTAATCACTTGTATAATGACATCAAACTATTATGGTTCATAACCAAGTCCATGTTAGTTGTTGGTATTGATTGATTATAGTATATTGGTTCCTTGTTGGAAAAAAAAGGTGAGATCCAGAGGAAAGTCTTTATTGGATAGGTATGGAATTGTGGTGGTGAACCTAAGTTAGAGAAACATTTCATGGAGATATGAGCTATATAACAAAATATACAAGTTCAAGTATTCATAAATTAATTTTATATTTTTTTATTTATTAATATATATATAAGGTTTCGAGTTGACATTGCTAATCACCTATGTTTTATCAGGCTAATTGCACGCCCAAGTTTTGAACATTTAAAACTCAGTCAAGTGATGCAAACATATTATTAGTTTTATCCACATTTACCTCATATTTTTCACATGTTTTATATATAAGATGCTTTGATAATTTTTTTTTCTTTTTTATGTTTTGAATATACCTTTTGAGTAAGACTTAAAAAGGAGTAATTTGAAGATAAAATTTAGACCGTGTTAAATATTGATGAATTTGACCTTTGATCGATGTTCTATATAGAACTTGAGATATAAAGGTCAAAATCAATTGATTCTAGTGGCATTAGAAAGCTAACATCCATATCTTTCTATCATTATATGATAAGGAAAAACAAAGAGCATGGAAATCATAGTCTTCAATGACAAGTCTCGCATTCTACTAGTTTTGACTTTCAACCATTGTAACTTGAAAATATTGAGCTAGGGAAGTCTGTTTGTTGCAAACTCAAGTTTATTAGATTCCTGACTCAAAAACATATCAACCTATCAAATGTCAACAGAAAAGAAGCTCATATGAGAAAGATATGATTTTTCAAAGACAACTTATAAGTTTTACTAATATACAAGTTTTGTGAAGAAACAAGTTCAATTTATTTTCCAAACTGACATGAAAATTATTTATTCATATGGAAAATATCTTTACACATGTAAATTAACTTTACTAAATCCAAAGTCAAAGTTTAAAGATTTCTTGCTAGACTATTTTTTTATATATAAAAAGTTGTTATTATTCTCCTTAAATAGAGATTATCTATTTTGAAAATGACTTTTTTCTTTTTTTTTATTGGTAAAAAAAAACTAGTAGAAAGGTGGGTATTAGGGTTTTTTAATACGATAGAGAGAGAGAAAGAGAGAGAGAGAGAGAGAGGTGAATGAGGTGATGGCTAGAAAAAAAAAAAACTCTTATCGTTTTTTTACACTTAAAATTATATTTTTTATATTTTTTCTCTTTTAGTTTTTCAATAGGTATGTAAGAGTAAGTTATTTTTCTTGGTTAAAAGGTTATAGAATCCTTTGGATTTAAAAAATTATGATATTTACTTTATTTTTTCTTTTCAATTTATATGATAAGTATGAATGTTTTTCTATTCTTATTTCTTATGAATATTGAGTTTAATTATTAAAACGGACTCTAAGTTATTATTCTAATAAATCTGTTGTTAAGTTTACTATCAAAACCGGAGTTGTGATATTTAATTTGTGAAACAACTAAATTTAATAATTATAGCAAATTTATATTATTAATCTTTAAAAAAACATTTATTTAAATCATGTATATACTACAGACAATTATGTTGTCTAAATGTATCAATCTATTTAATTGTTAAGACTATTATCAAATTAAATTAATAGCGTGGTTGTTCAATAATTAAGGTTAATTATGTTGTAAATCGATTAAATGACTAGTGTTAAAAAATATAAATATTTCTAATATAAATTAATGTATCATATCAATGATCAGTTTTGATTTTCTTCATAAATATTTACTTAAGACTAAAGTTTTTCTCTTAATAATTTTTATTTAATTAATTTAATTCGAGTATTTTATTTTATTTACCTTAACATAGTTTAGATAATCTGAAAGGTCCCATCTTTAAATCATTTAATATAAAAACTAAACTAAATTTTTCCATCTCTTACTTATTTTATATTATTTTATTTATTTAAATTAAAATAATTAATTTATGTGACAATATAAAAAGTTTTGATCCTGAATCCCACATTAACCCGTACTAGATCCAAAGACTTGATATTACAATATCAAGACAGCCTAGATCCCTGAGAAACATGTTGGACGGAACAGGTTTTATATGCAGGATATAAAGCATGGAGCTTTGAACAACTACATGTCCTTTTCCAAATTTTAATCACCTGCCTTTCTATCAATGGTGGGTGGATAAGGACAACACCTCATTATATCACCGTGTTAAAGTAAATCAAGGTCACCAACAAGTTTTCTTACAAAAACGATTTAGCAATTAGTACAAGCAGATTTGTCATATTATAAATTTTAACTTCCTTTGGACAACTACATGTCTTTTTCTCGATATATTTGTGTTGTTTTCCTCCAAATTCTTTTTTTTATTCAATGACATGTTCTAACATGACGACATTTAATAAATAATAAGAACCTGTAACGAGGTGTTCGTACGCGACTAGTTACATTCATCTCGAGTATAATATGTAGTGGTCAGTCACGGACAGTATCGTTAAGTACAATGTCGGAGGCCTTGTTTTTTAAACTCCGTTCATCGAGGGGAAAAAACAAAACAATTTGTAAATATTGCTTATCCATATGTAAAGGGTAGCTGTCATAACCGCCGGTATTTGAGTAGGAATTTATTTGTTTTTATATTTTAAAAAAACAATTAAATTTTTTATTTTTTTAAATTAACATTTTTTGTTATGTTTTAATGTATTAATATAAAAAAATTATTATGTTGATATATTTTTAAATAAAAAACAATTTTAAAAACAACTATAATTATGTTCTCAAATACTCCTTAAATAAAAAACAATCCTTAATGAATATTGTATTATTAGATTAACTCATGAATGAAATTTAAGCTAATTATTTTTATTAAAATTACATTGTTTTATTCTTAAAAAAGAAAATAAACTCTTTGGGTATTTCGGTTGAGTCACTACTTAAGTATAATTGAGTAAATATTTTATTTTTATTTTTATTTTTATTTAACTTAAAACCTAACTTGAGTTGAACTCTGAGACGTTGATTTTTCATGCTAACCCGTCAAGTAATGCTTGACTCAACAACTATGACAAAAAAACAGCAAAAATATGTAAGTGAAAGAGAGATGCCCAGCTTATTAAACAACCAAAAGGATTGACAGAAGCACTGTAATAGTAATAGAAAGAGTAAAGGAGGAGCTGTTGAAGGATTCTTGTTTAGGAAATTGATACACCAATTTAAAGAGAATATTGTAGGCTAATTAAGAGGTATTGACTGCATAATGGGTTATGCGAATCACGTCTTCAGGCGTTGACGGTGGATGGGTCTTGTTTCTCATTCTCAGCGCCTGGTACTCTTTGTACCGGAAGCCTCTATACTTGGGTGCCTCTCCGATGTCTTTCGTAAACTGCTGCAGTGGCTCAACCCACTTGTCTCCGTGCAAGTTATAAAAGAAGGCGTATGAATATCGACTTTTGGATTTCGGTCTCACCACCCTGTGGGTTGCGCTCTTGAAACTATTGTTGCTCAATACCTTGATTTGAGAATGAGTGTCGGGTGCCCAAATTGAGTCAGCGAACAAGATTGTAGTTCTCATGAGCATGATATATTTACAGATCTAGTGATTTAGTAATTTAACTCTTCTTTTATAAAAATTAATTATGATTGCAATTAGCAAATGATAACATGAGATTGCAACCTAAGAAGGATTTTAGTTGAGAAAAAAATAAAAGTTAAAGGAAAAGGGCATGTTCCTTCGAGAAAGATAGATACATTTTACCTGAATAACATCGCCAACGTTGACTACTAATGAGCCCCTCGTAGGAATGACTGGAATCCATTTCCCATTTCTGCGAACTTCTAAGCCGCCAGCTTCATCCTGGAAAACAAAAGTGATGCAATTCCCGTCTTCGTGCTCAGTGATTCCGTTGTTTTCAGTTTCGGTTGCAGGGAAATAATGCAAGGCTGCCATGAAATCCCAGCTCCTGTCGTGATTGAATTCCTTGAGGAAATTGGAAGGGAGACCTAGACACTGGCTTAATATGCTCTCTATAAGTACACCTAGCCTTGTAAAGTAAGAGAATATCTGTTCCAATACCTCCCTGGAAAAATCAATCAGGGAAAGGGAGATTTTAATGCAAAAAATATAACGAGGCAACAATAAAGAAACAATTATGTGAGCAAGCGTGACCTAAAATGAGGAGGGTTTTGTGGGTAGACATTCAAGTTAGAGCCTGGTGGAAACATCAATAAATACTCGTTCTTGTCTGGCGATTGATCTGGTTGCCTGTTATAACCAGCCGGAAGGGGAGCACCAGAATTAGGAACACATTTGAGCTTCTCCTCAATCGGCAACTTCTCAAAAAATGTTTTGGAAAGCTCGATGGCTCGCGTCATCAAACCAAGAGGTACACCATGATTCACCACCTGGAAGAATCCATACTCGGAACAGGCTTGACCAATAATTTCTTTGGCTTTCTTCATGCCATCCTCATCATCTTCTCGGAAGCAAGGTGAGAGATCGACAGTAGGAATGCAAGACTCACCCATTTCAAGTTCACCTCAGTTTCACTAGAGCGATTTTCACAAGGGAGTATAGCTAGTACTACCCAAGTCTGGACTAACTATTCAATAAACTCCCACTTCTGCAATGTCAGTAAGCATAGTTTGAGCAACCATATACACAAAATCCGTTGCTTATTATGCGTGCCACCATAGAAAACAAATAGTTCGGACAAACCAGATGACGAGTTCCACGTCGGAATTTGGTGTCGTTTTGCGTCGAGAATCTTAAAATTGTAGGTCTTAATTTATCAACGTGGCTCGCTATTAGTAGTATTAAATTTATTAATGTAAAAAAATATTTAAGTTTTGCTGATGTTACTTTAGTAGTAGGAAAAAAAACCATCTTACAGTTGAGTGATACGATGTAGTCTACTTGATGATGTAGTCTTCTCCATGAATTTAAAGATAATTTAGGTAATTAATAAAAATATAATTTAATTAAAATAAAAAAAAAATTAAAAAAAATATTGAGATTTCAATATATTAAATTAACCTAAATTAATTTTAATTAACTTATCAAATTTATGACCGGAATCATGAAATAATAATAATATCATATAAAACAAATTAAGACAAAGTATAAAACTCAATTTAAAATCAACTTAATATTAAATAGTAAAATAAAAATAAAGTTCATTAGTAAAGAGACATAAAAATTAATTTGAGTTCACTTGTCAAATTTGTAATTTAAGTCACAAAACCAGGATAACCTATAAAAAATAAATTAAAATCAATTATAAAACCCAATTTCCAATTAATTAATTGTTCAAGGTTGAAATTGAAAAAAAAATTCCCAAGAATTTTAATAATTAAAATTTAAAAGAAAACATATATTTATTAAGGTAAAACTTCCTTCATTTAGTTTTTATTTTTATCTTAATGAAAACATGTCTTTTATTATAAGCATGTTTTTTAAATAAAAAAATTTCATGATCCGAAAAAACAAGTTTCAACCCAAAAAAACATGTCATAATAATTTTTATGTGCATATATGAATGGATAAAATAATAACTAATTTATAAAAACAATATGAAAATAATATATATTTTTTATTCTAATTGAATATTCACACATAAGTTTTTTAAAATTATTTTACATATTAGGTTTATATATAATTATTCATAAAGTACTTGCAAAAATCACCATTAAAAAAAACTCAAATCTCATTTAAAATGCACGGAATAATTGAATGATTTTTAAAATATAATTTTAATTATTTTTTTTTAAAAAAAAAACATCAAGAGTGAAATGAATGAACCTCGTACACGTTTAAGTTAGAAAAGACATTGTAGACATACCGCGGCATCCAAGATCAGGCCTACATCCCCACACAAGATTGCATGTTTGAATTTTAGCTAGTGAATAGTTTGCTAAAATTTTAAATTCTTAATCAAGAAAACAAATATATAGTGTATGCACATAATCTAGTTTACTTAATCTAACTAGAAAGGGTACGAAGATGCATGAAGGTCAATTTATTTCATAATAAAGTTAGGACTAACATGTTATCAACATGAAATATATTTTTTAATCTTTAAAAAACTATCAAGAAACTAGTGTGTTGGGTAAATAATTCATACTATTAATGTTTTATCAAAATTTTCTCTACAGGCTATTTGGAATCAATTTTCTGCCATAATTGAATTCAGATATAATGTTTAATTTGAATTCAATTGATAAATAAATTGAATTCACATATTTGAAAAAAAGATTCTATCACTAAATTTAATGTATTTTATTTTCTATATTATTATCATAATCACTTTTATATTATTCATTTAAAGAACTCTCAATACTCTAGATATTTTCAACAACAAGTAACTCACCACCTTCAACCTAACATGCACCACCCTCTTTTTCTAACTCTAATACCATTATTACCGTGAATAATCCAAAAAATAAAATCCAAAAACATTTTTCTAATATCTATTTTTTTCAAGACTACACAAGCCATAGAATTATAGACAAACTATATGATCTATGATGAGATAAGAAGAGAAGAGCATTTTGGTGATGTTGGGTGCCATAACTCATTTTTGGGTCAATACCCAAATTTATCATTTTTTTCTTTCTAAAATAAAAATAAAATAATAATAGCAAGAAAATTGGTATTTTGGTAAAAGTAAGCTGGGAAGATTTCAAATATACAAAAAAATCAAGCTGTAATTTTAGATGGAATCGAGAACCTAATTGTAATTTATTTTACCCAAAACTAGAGATACAATGTAGATTCAAGGTCAAGTTATATAATTATTGAATGAATCTACATAAAAAAATTAAGTCTAAAAATATAACTAAATTTTTAATATGTCAATTTGACTTAATCATGGGTCAAATTAAAATTTAATTATATTTTAAAATTAATTTGGGTCTAATTAAAGGATTTGATTATATCTAAGGACTAAATTATATTTTAAATTGGTCAAATTAATTTTATTAGATGCTTAATTAGTGAAAAAAATAAATTTAGGAGGCCTAATTTGAACTTAACTAAGATTATTAAAATTTTAAGAGATCAAATTTAATTTTTACAAAGACAATTGGTTCAAACTAGAGGTAAAATCATAAGAAAATTAAAGTTATGGGGTTAATTAAGGGCTAA
Organism: Populus ilicifolia; assembly: GCA_015708895.1. Classification (NCBI taxonomy): domain Eukaryota; kingdom Viridiplantae; phylum Streptophyta; class Magnoliopsida; order Malpighiales; family Salicaceae; genus Populus; species Populus ilicifolia. The sequence goes on along the minus strand of SRLM01001663.1, from coordinate 95,861 downwards.
ATTAAAGAGATTTAAAGCCAAGGACTATTTTGCAAAAAGTATTGAACAATGAGGACTCAATTGATTGAAATTAGAGGTAAAAATAAAAAAAATTAAAAGTTTAATAGTTAATTGAGAGTTAAATTGTATAAATCCAAGACCAAGATCTAATATGAAAAAGAATTGGAGTCAAGGGTCGACATTGAAGTTCAATAAGGGCAAAATTGTATAAAATTAAAAGTTTAGGGTCAATTAATAATGCAATTGAAAGAAATTAAATGATGGAAGACCAACTTGAACTTTGACTAAAACCCTCAATTAAAACCCTAAAAAGTTCAAAATAGCATCTTTTTTAATATTAAAAAAAAAAGATCAAATAACGTGTTGTTTGGTGATTGTTCATCTTTTTCTTCATTTAAACTAGAAAAAATTGCTCAAATGATCTTTTTTTAGGCATTTAATGCTTCATCTCTCCACCAAATTTGACAAAACTTGCACACAAACAATGACTTGATATCTAACTACACCCTAGTATGGTTATTTCTGGTCAATTGACACCAGAACAATCATTGTGATACCTGAAATAGCCAACTCAACTAGCCTTCGACTAACAAATTTGACAATTCATGATGGTCACTTTAAGTCAATAGCTAGAATTCTTCGGGGCTGAATCAATGGCCAAAATTTGACATCATTAAAAATAAAATATCATTCTTTCATCCCTATAAATAGAGATGGATTTCATAGTTTAAAGGAAGAAGAAATCAGAAGCTAAAGTTTGAAAAAATCAGTTATTTCCTCTATTTTCATTTTTGTTCTCCCAACCACCTTTTCTTCCTCTCCTTTCACTATGCTTGCATTATTAATCCCACCACCAACCACACTCTAGTCTTCCCTACAAGACTAGGAACGACTCCAATAACTATTTGCCTTCGACTAAACAAGGTTGCGCCACCTCCTCCTCCTATGTTTTCCCCCTTCTTGATCTAGTCATTACATGATTTTTCATGCAATGATCAGATAATTAACATGGTTGCTGGGTCGGGCCAATAACCATCCAATCCTGTACTAGTAGACCCTACTTAAATGGTGGGACCAGGATCATTCCAATCCAATGTAAAAACAAAAAAAAACAAAACAAAAGATGTTGGGTCGTTAGTCGACCCAACCTAACTAGGTTAGACCCATTCTAGCCCAGCTCCCACAAAGAGAGAGAGAGAGAGAGAGAGAGAGAGAGAGATAAGCATGTTAGGGTGCCAGTCAACCCCGGCTTGGTTCGACCCAACCCATATATTTAATATAATGAAAACTTAAGATTTCAAAAAAAAAATTGATGAAAACATCTTAATTCATTTCAAAGGATTTTAAACATATTGTTAGTGAAAACTTCTTTTAATGTTTATGTATTTTGGTTTTTTTTAATAAAGATTGTTTTTTTTGAAGCGTCATTTCTTAAATAAGAACTTATCATGACATGAAAAACAAGTTTCAATAAAATAGTATAATATTATGCCTTGCTAATTTTATGTGAATGTATACAAAGATAAATGAGTAATTAATTTCAAAGAATTTTATAAAGTAAAAAATAAAAGATTTAATATTTAAAAAACTATTAAGAAACTAGTGGGTCAAGCAAAACATTTGTCCTTATAATATTTTGTCTAAATCTTCTTTAGTGAAAACTCTATTTTTCATGTTTATATATATATTTTTTAATAAAGATAATTTTTCATTTGAAGTATCATTTCTTAAATAACTTATCATGAATTGAAAAACAAGTTTCAATAAAAAAATCATAAAATTATGCCTTGCTAATTTTTATTGACACGTATGCAAGGATAAAGAAATAATTCATTTAAGAGAATTTTATGAAGAAATAAAAAAAATGTTTAATATCATTGAATATTTATAAGAATTAATTTTTAAAAAATATACATATTAGGTTCATATATAATTATTTATAAAGTAATTGCTAATGTCACCATTGAAAAAAAAAATCTCACTTGAAAAGCAAGGTATGATTTTAAAAATATAATAATAATAATAATAATTTTATTTTAAATAATTTTTATTTTATAACCAAAAGGGGCATGCTTGGGCTTTAAAAAAAAAGATTAAACTCCCAATTAGCCTCTCTTTTTTTTTAAGGCAAACCAAAATCTCAATTATTTAAGAGATTTTCGGTCACCTTAAATGATTAAAGAATTAGGAAGAAATTTTCGGTCACCTTTAATTATCAAAGAATTAAGATCCAAGGTTTTTGACCACTAAACCAAAATTTCAACATCTTTTAACCTATAACACCAAAAAAACATCCTATAAACCTTTATAATCAAATTTTCAAGACAAAAACACTATGCAATTAGTCTAAAAACTAAAAATCAAATTAAAACAAACTTTTTAGATCTCAATCTATTTTTTCAAACATCATCTAGCACCCAAACCATCTCCATTGAACTTTTATATGCAAGACAAACACTTTAGCACTAAAATAATTGTGTTTTATAGTTAACTGATAGCTTTTTCTCTCCTCATCTTTTTTTTTATGACTTTTTCTTTATTTCTCAACAATTAAGAACGAAAATGAAAAAGAAATAAATTTTTATAATTAAAATATACAAGTGAAAAACTATTAGGATGAAAGTAAAGAATATCATGCCATTTGAATAGTAAAAATGGAAAATTACAACAATTTTAGCTTTCTTTTTATACCGGTCCCTATTTTTTGAATTTTGTTTAATTTAAACCCATAATTATATTTTGTAATATCAATCTTTAATATAATGTAATGTAGGAGTAATTTTTGTCATATCATATGTGCGATAGAATGCAATGTGAAACAAAACCCAACACATCCAACCACGGGAATAACTAAAATAATTATATTTTGCACCGAGCTTGCCCTAGCGGTGGAAAGGGTTTGTCTCCTTCCACTGCACCTGGATTCGAGCTCTAGCGTGCATGTCTGTCACCCCCGCGATGCCTTACATGCTTACTGGGTTTGCAGAGTATTCAGTGGGCCGTAGAGATTAGTCGTGGTGCACGTAAGCTGACCCGAACACCCCACGTAAATCAAAAATAAAAAAAAAATAAAAGGAAGTAAAGTATAATGATTGAGTTGCAAATAATGAAAAACTTCAAGGCCTAGAAAGGCAAAAAGGCCCATGAACCATGATGTGGATAATGCAACGTAGGAATATGAATGGTTGGCTCTTAATGCGTGTTTTTGTTGTTAATTAGTTTATAGATTTAGTTGATTTACTTATTAGTGCTCCATACATGTAGTCTTTCTTGGTGGGGCTGAGTGGTTTTATACTTATCTCATGTATTGTACTATAAAGAATGTCGTTCCATGATATATACAAATAGAGAATTTCTAGCACACAGATTTTCTTTTAGGTTTCCCGTGAAGAAAGTCTCTTCATCTCTAAATTTCTATATTCGGATAGATATTGTGTTCTATCACTTCTCACTTCTATGCTCAAATTGATATTGCGTGTTCTAACACAGGTCGCTTTGCTAAAGAGCCTACCTCCTTCCTGACTATTTCACAAATCTGAACCACCAAAATTCACTCTCACCGAATTGAACCATTGATATCATATTCCTGGCCTTGCTGCTGGTGTGACTTCAAGTGCCATATCCAACAAATGTGAGAAAATACCGTCAAAGCGATGGATGACGATACCCAAGACATAGTTCTTTATGGATTATGAAGGTGCAAAGACGATCAAGTCGGTAAAGTTCTTGAGATTGGAGACGGCAATGTTTGTATACATTTTTTTATTCAAGATTCAAGCTGCCGAGGAGCCACAAGGTCCAAGGATTGCAAAGCTTGGGGAAACAGGCAAATCATGATCACAATGATTCCTATTGGCCTTTCAACTAATTATGAATGAAATAAGAGTCGGATAGTGAACATTAAACTTGGTGTTTCAAAGTTATGAGAGTTCGCTACAAGATTTTGCACAAAGTTACAATTATGCTAGTCATTAAGTTTAAATGGCATTATAAGATAAGCCATATAGATTTCATAATAATCCCACATCATTAACTTTCTATGATAAGATAAGCTATATAGATTTCTCAACTATCCCACAAACATAACTTTCTACGATAAACAAATATAGGATATTCCAATAGCTTTACACCACAGATATTCTACATTTGACTTGATGAGGTTCACAGCAAAAGGAGTTATAATAAAAGGCTAACATACCATCATCATCTATAAACCTGCATTTCAGGGAGGAAATCACAAGAATAACCTCATACACAAAAAGGAAGGCCCTGGAACAGGAATAAAGTCAGAAAACCACTGTCCGACAATGGTACCAGCTAGTTTCCTATGTAGTAGAGGAATCTACCAACAGAAAAGTAAAGAGTGGGTTACCATCCCCAGCACATGATACCAGCAATCCTTTTAGACCACTTTATACAAGGTGTTGACCGAAAAGGAAAGATGATACAAGTAAATGGAAGAAGTAAAGGAAATCATTTGCCTGTGTCATCATCTTCTTCTTCATCATCGTCATCTTCCTCTTGCCCATCATCCTCCTCTTCAGAGTCACCATCTTTCTCCTGCAATTAGGAAAAACAAAGGAAATCAGACAACATTTGAAATCTCTTTGGAAATCCTATTACTGATTCTAATAAATTCTCATTCAGTTTGACGGGCTTGATATAATGGTACAAAACTTTTATTTCATTTTGATAAGCAGCAGAATGTCTGTCATATGAAACTTCACATGTATTGTTTAATCTGTCATCAGAGCTGCGCCTAAACTGGGATCATCTTAAAGGATGGTTTCTAGCTAAGAAAGAACAAGCAATAATGTCATTACTTGAACGGTGCCTAAACTTCACATGTATTCTTTAATCAGTCATTAGAGCTGCACCTAAACTACTATCATCTTTATGGACGGTTTCTAGCTAAGAAAGATCACGCAATGATGTCATTACTAGGAAAAAGAATAGAGCACCCCTGATATACAGCCATAACAAACCCTGAAGAATGAATTTAAGATCCCACCAGCAACCCTTTCTTCCAACAGGATCAAAAAAATCTTTAAATAACTAAATATGTTTTACACAATTGGAATTTGTTGATGCCCAAAGTGAGTTTGCCTGCATTAAAGCACCATGGAACACCAAATTCCTGCTATTCAGATTTCAGATTCTTCAGTAACTTCAATTTTGTCGAAGGTCTCATTTTCACGCCAATTGTAAATTGATTTGTATATCAATCCAAAAACATCCTTGGATTTTGGCTTTCATGTCCTGTCAAGTTTTGCTAAAAGACTTTCTATCAAGTTCATACTTCTGCAGAACTAGTATCTTTCATCTATTCTAGTTTCAATATCTTCACATCCAACAAGCCATCAAGAAAACCAACAAATGAACTTTCCAATTACCAACAATGAAATAATGAAAAAAAAAAAATGCATGCCCCCAGCTGAAATGGAAGGAAAAACACCAGAAACGTTATAACATTCACAAAACATAATAAAATAGGATCTATTTACCCCTTCATTGGCTTCATCCCCATCAAAGTCCTCTTCATCAGGATCCTATATTGGAGATTTAGGAAAGTTACACTTGCTTTCAAGCTTCATTTTCAAGAAAAAAAGGGAGGAAAAGGACTTGACAAATAAATCAATTACAATGTTAAAATATGAGAGTGGATTGGGCCATAAATCCTCCTTAATGATCTCTGCAACCTGCAGTTATTTTATTTTGTAAGATTTTGTAACAGCTTCAGTAAACCTATTTGGTAAAGAAGACAAATATCCATAATGCTTATACCAAGGAATAAAGCCCTATTACTTTGTAAGCTACAGGTTCAACTTACCTCATCCTGCATGTCATCAATCATGCCTTTTGGCTGAGTGTTACTAAACCAGCTAAAGAAGCTGCATTTAAGCAGGTAAATTTGAAGGTGAGGCACAAAATACAAAATATTACAAAGAACAGATTTGGAAAAACAACAGGCAATTTACTAAAGTTCAACAATGATATAAAACACATCCTGCAAGTATGAATTGTATTCCACTTAAAACTAAAACAAGCATGCATCATAACACTATGACTAAAACAAAGCTCAAATTGACCCTTCACAAACTCATCAAATGGAAAGACATCATAAGTTGGTTGAGCAGGAAAATGAGCACCATGACTAGTGACAATCAAACAATATAGGGTAAACTTCATTTTTTCCATTATACATTAATCAATGTTCCTCTTCTACACCTTTAGTTTAAAATTCTCTTAAGTTACCCTTCCGATTTCAAAAAATTCCCAACTTTATCTTCTATCCATTACATGGCTGACTTTTTTTTTATTTTAGTTTTAATGTAATTTTTTTCTTGCTTTTAAGTGCTGACATGGAGATTATAGCAGTTATAGGGATCTAAGAAGAAAAATGAAAGAAGTTAAGAAAAACCAAAATAAACAATGAACAAAGCAGAGTTGCCCAACAATAAATCATGTTTTGAAAGAAGAAAAATTGAAATTATTGTTTGCACAGTGAGATTTTTTTAATGTTTCCCTCATTTGTACTATTACAGATGATATTTATAAAGATAAGAAACGAACCACTGGAACACAAGAACCAGCTTTGGAGTAAGGAAATAAGAGAAAAAGTAAACAGGTAGAGAACATAAACCTTTCATCAGCCAAAAGCCTCTTGTTCCCTTTATTTACATGACTAACTCCATTTGGAAGACCCTTCACGTTTTAGAAATGCAATTAAATTAAAAAAAAAAAAAACAAAACAGAATATACAACTTAGAGAAACCTGTTATGAAATGACAAGAAGAAGTTACCATGCCCTCTTTCCAGCTGATTGGTGTGGCAGTAATCTCTGTCGTTCCTTCATCATGGAAGGCAAAAGATTTTATAAGCTTTGTCTCTTCAAAGTAAGGGTTGGGTTCAAAGTTCTGCAAATGATTAAAAAAAAAAAAAGAATCAAGAACTATTCAATCAATCCTACAAAAAAGAAAAAGAAAAAGAAAACAAGATGTCAATTAATTCTATTCAAGCAAAGAAAAGACAGTAGAATCAGTTATTCATGCAAAACTGTACAAGCAGGGGACAGAGAATAAACTTACAAATGTTATTGAATAACCAGATTTAACATCTTTTGAATCCTCCACTTCCAACGAACTTAAAAATTTGAATATCTACCAAAATACAAGGAATCAAATTTACTACACGGACAGGTAGCTAAGGGAAGGAAACAAATGAAAGCGTACAAGTTAAAATTCAGATCATACAGGAACAAAACCAAACCTTTTGATCCTCTTCACTCAGAAGAATACCTAGAGCAGGATGGCTTAAAAACTGCAGGGAACCACAAACAATTAGATGTAATGATGGACTCTGTTTCGGGGAAGGCAGGGGCATATTATAATAGCAGTTAAAAATTATATATTTTGATAAGAAAGTAGATGAGAAAAGATTGCTAACCGCAGTCAACCAGAAGTCAGGTATCGACTTGATGATCTCATTCCGCTTATCATACACTGGCTTGCGTATCTCATTATACTTTTGCTCTACTTCCAAGACCTTATCACTTGCCTCTTCATTAATCTATGAACACAGAAAAACCAAAGCACAGTTCAAGGTATAAAGTAGCAACAAACAGAGACAAAGAAGGAAAAGAAATATACAAGTGTCAATAAATAAATAAATAATCAGACAGTGAACAAACAAGGCATATCATTCAAAAGTCCAACGTTCCCAACATACTGTACATATGATCCTTCTTCAATCAAGATTTAAACATAATCATCCTTCCTCATTATGGTTTTTGTTATTAAACCTGCATTAGCTATTGGTTTTCTGGAACAAGTATCCATCATCACATAACCAGATACTTATAACTGGAATTAAAGAACTTAAGCAATCATTTTAGCATAGCAAATCAGCACATCCAAGTATCTGACAGCATAAACCCAGAATGGATAACCTGAGTCTGATTTTCAGTGTATATATAGGAAAAAATGTACAAAACAAAACATTATGCAAAGTAATTGGACTCTAACAAACCAGAAAAAAAAAATCTCAAATTTCATACAAATATAGATGACACTGAAAGCGCATACACAAAAACATGCAAAGTTTACACTACCTTTTCGAGATCGTCTTGGATCTCCTGGAGCTTCTCGATAGTGAGAATGAGTTCTTCATCAATTTGGTTATTGTCCTCCTCGCCTTTCTCCGCTACCTTCAACTTCTTACCCTTGTCTGCCACCATTTTCACTATCCACCAAAACGCCTAAACCTCTCCCGCCTTCTCCCTCTCTCTCACTCTTTGTTTATGCTGTTGATGACTTTCTAAAACCCTATTGCATAACCTCCTTGCCTTGCTTTCGCCTTTTTCTTTTGCTTCTATTTTTTTTATTCACTGCCTTTTCCCGTCATCGTGAGAACAAAAGTGTTAGGGTTTTGCGAGTTTGAATCCGCTGCGGAGTCGATTGTGGAGGTTGGGAGTGTTTATTTTGGTAGTAAAATTATTTTTTAAAATATTTTTTATTTGTAAAAAATAATAATAAATTGATTTTTATATGCTCTTTTCTTATGATTTTGATGTAATTATATTAAAATTTATATATAAAAAACATTGTGATAATATATTTTTAATTAAAAAGTACTCTACATTAAATTAATAAACACACACTAAGTAATAACTAGTAAATTACTATTTGATACTATTTTTTAAAATGATTTTTAAATTATTTTTTATTTAAAAAATATTAAATTATTTTTTTATATTTTCTATAATTTTAATATATTGATATTAAAATTAAAAAAAATTAATTGAAAAACAACCTCCACCTCGTCATCAATCACAAATTCAAATGATAAATAACTAACAAAGGACTCCCACAATAGTTTTTATACTCATATGTTAAAACCTCAATTTATTACTTTCAAAATAAATACATCATAGATAAAGTTTTCTAAAAGATCTAAAAAAATAAAACTAGTCTTTTAATTTTCTACTAAAACAAACATTACTTTATCTAGTTTTTCAAATAATTAGAATATTACTCTATTTTTAAACTATCTAATAATTATAATTTTGTATAAGAAAAAAAGCTTTTAATAATCATAATTCATATTTCACAAAAAAAATATCAAAACTATCATGAAATTTTGAAATAATAGATTTTTTTAAAAAAATTTAATTTTATATAAAAACTCAAAGTTCTGCCATCAAACTTTTAAAATATTAAAGAATGATATATTTTTTTAATTTATTAATATAGATGTTTAGATTAGTTTACGTGTATCTTAACTAATCTTACAAATCTTAAAACTAATAATCATGTAAACTTTTAATAGTTCTGCAATTTATAAAATTTAATCTAGTGATTTTTAGAAAATAAATCTAAAATTTAATTAGTTAAGTTATACTCTTAAGGGTATTTTAATTTTTAAAATATATACAAAGCTAAAATTACATTTGTTTTGTTTTCATTATCAATTGGGAATGTTTATTGATAATTTATATGAATTGAAAATTGTATTGTCCTCCTTATTGTTATTACCTATCTTTAGTCGGAAATGCCCTTGCAAAGATCCAACTTGCAATTTCTTATAATGAAATCACAATTACCTTTGTTAAGGAATTGCCTCGCACTTTTCCAGTCAACTTAGGACCTATAGGTGCAAATTGCATGGTACAGTGGTCCAATGGCCAGCAGCCCTCACGCTACTTGGGCCTAATGTATCATTTCCTTTTCTTTTGTCTTCATTTTATTCAAGCTCTTTACTTGGAGTACAAAGAAGTTTTGTATGCCTTAACTGATTCCTTAACCCTTAAATAATCCAAACTTACCATTATAACTACAATGCTTTCTAACCCTTTGAGATATATAGACATTGACATGGCACACAACCAAACAGACACCCCCCCCCCCTCTGTCTTAAGCTCCAACTATGTTTTATAAAATGAATATTATCTTTCCTTAACAAAAAGCATATTATTCAAGAACTTATTTATCATATATCCACAAAAAATATTTTTAAAATATTTTAAAAGGCTCTATTTTGCTCAAGGCTCCATTCATCTTAAGTTAATTCTGCTTACTTGTATCTACAACACTTTATTTGAAGTTAAATTTACCTTTAATTTTCTGTTTTTTAAGGGTTTTTTAAGCTTTAAAATGTTTGTCTATAATAGGAGTTAGGTTAATTTTTTTTATTTATAAAAAAAATTAGAGATTTAGTTCATATAGGATTGAAAGCTAGGCATGGAAGAGGGTTATTAGGCCTTAGATAGAATAAAACAAACTTTATTTATATATGAAAACTTAAGGTAATAAACATAAGACAATTAATACATGAAGATGATTTAAACTTCATAATATATAATCATACCATAATAAAAATAAAAATTATAAAAATTTAATAAATAATATACTAACCCAACTTATAATAACTTATAATTTCTTACTTGTATAGGTGAGGAATAGGATTTATATAATAAGTTTTGATCTAATATTACTTGTTAAAAACCAATTCAACTTAATAGTTTAAAATTTTAGGTAAAGTTTTAAGATATGATTTATATTATTCTCTAACACACACCCTCAAGTAAAAGTTTTCTGGACTTAAAACTTGCACTAGCTCATATTATCTTATACTTATTTTTTTTATCAAATAAATAAAGATGCTGAGATTCGAACTCGTGACCGTCTGATTATCAAGTTTCTGATATCATATTTAAAAATTATCTCAACTCAATAGTTTAAACTTTTAGGTAATATAATTTATATTATTTTCTAACATTACTAATTATTATTCTTAAATATTAATGTAATATTACTAATATTCTTATCTCGATTACTAATATTATGACACTCAAACTTGTATAATGTTTTCATAAAAAGATTTATATAAATAATTATACTTATTTTAGAAAGGAAATCAATCAAATATTTAAGTTCAATACCATAATATAAAAGGTTTCAATCAAGTAAGCTCTCAAGAAAGATGTATTGATAATACAATAATTTTTCTAGTTTTCATTCTCTTTTTTCTTGTTTAGTTTCTATATTTAGATGTATAGGAAAATTAGTCATTATTGCTCGTACAACGTGGTCGTTGCATAAAATCTTACAAATAATTTGGGTATATTAATAAAATTGTTTGTTCATCCTATTTTTTATTTTGTATACCAACACTTGATATTTCTCAAGTCTCCCTTACCAAACTAGATTAAATAACTCTTATAAGTCTGTCTAACATGCATGATCCTCCCGAGAGCTTTTCTGGTATGCAAAGTGAGTATCACGGTTATCATCAATTATATCTAGCTATTTTATAATTTAGTGAAAATAATTAAGCTAAAAAATATCGATCACTTGAAGGTTCAATATTTGAAAAAATAAAAAACAAATGTATGATTTTAGATGAAGGGTTAGTAGTTAGTTATGCTTAATAAAAGATAAAAATTAAATAAAAATATTATTTTCTTAAGAATGGCCACCTTACATGTTTCTAATCCTAAGATCTAATTCATTCATGCCATTATTTTTCTAATTATTTTCTAAGTTTATTTTGTTGATTAATTTTTAATCAAGCCTCTTACTGGGATTAAAAATTTATTTAGAATAATTAATTTATTAATTTTTATTTATTTAAGTCATTGGAACCAAAAATTCCCAAGGTGATCAAAGTTGAGCTGAAAACTTATTTTTTATGATCAAATCCTTACTAATTGATTTTTTTAATTCTTGAGCGACCCAACCCAAGTAATGGGAGATTTATAAATAAATGCATCATGTCAATTTCACAAAAAATAAATAAAAAATGCTGGTTATTACATAAAATCCTCAAATATCACAACCTCAAAGGTCAAATTTCATTAACTTAAACATCATTTTTATTTATGACCTCAATACAAACACTTTCACAAACATAGGTAGAACTCTAATCATACCTTACCATACCCATACCATTTGTAGCTGCTTTCATGTGGTCGCTGCCTCCATAACTTTTCATGTTCTCAACATGGCTTAGTTGCTTCTTCTTTTTTGTATTAATTAATATTTTATATTTTATATGTGCTTAATCTTTGATATTTATTATTTTAAAAGTTAGTTTATTGATCATTATTTATATTATACAAGTATAATATTATAATATGCCTTTCTTATCCAATCTTTTTTTTCCTGAGTGAATCGAGATGGGTCTTTACAATTCCCATAGACCTTTTGAGCGTGAATTATGCATATATAAATAAACTTGTTAAAATGAGTACAGTTTGATGATGATTCTGTTTGTGGATATGTTTTGCAATTAATTAATTAGTTAAATGTAATATTTACTTTGCTTATGTATATATATTTAACTTATTAATAAAATTTTATTTATTTTTAATATTTATTAAATATTTGATTAATAAATCTAGAGTAAATATAAAGTTTCTAGGATAAAAATATTTTATAAAAAAATTATAAAATTGTTATAATTATAAGATTTTTATTATATTAAAATATTGTTCTTAAATGTTCTTAGCCAATACTCTGTTAAAACTAAATATTAATTAGAGATGTTGAGATTGATATGTATTATGTTCTTTCTTTTATAAAAAAAAATAATTGTTTTTATAAGCTGAAACATGCAACATATTTAAAACTAATATATAGATGCTTATTAAATGACATGTATAATGAATTGACTCATATGAGAATTCTAAATTGAGAGATCATATGTGTTTAAGGAAAGATTAATATGATAGTTATATAAGTGATTCTTAAATTTAAAATCACTAAGTTATTTTATATAAAAAATATCATGTTTTGATCTTGCAATATGTTGTTATAATCAATGGTACTAAATGAGCAGATATTGGATATAATATGAACTATATAAAGGTATTTAAATAATAAAAAAATGATTCAACTTCCTATATAAATTAGAGAAAATGTTTTATGTCTTCTCAAATAACATTAATTGTAAATTCTTATATAAAATGAAATAAGATTTGAAAAGAATTTTAAATTTTATTCAAATAATCAAGTACTATAATGTTGAGAATAAAAATGATTTGATAGAGTAGACATACTTTACATTATAATATCTAAATCATGATACTATTGATGAAAAAATAATAATTATATTAAGAAATTAATTACTAGAAAGTTAAGTCAAATCACTTATAATATTTTTAATATTTGAGGGATTATTATAGGTTGTTGAGCATCGTAATTGACTTCAAATATAAATCAATTAATTGTTAAATTGATAATAAATTAATTTTTTATAATTTATTTTATTTAGGATTATGATTTATATTTATATCAACTTATTTGGAAACCTATTAAGTCATACACCTAAGAACCATTAATCAGAAATTAAAATGGAATGATTAATCAAGTATAACTTGATTATAAATAAATTTTAGAAATTAAGGATTAGAATGTAATTAATACAGGAAATTATAATTCTAAACCTTTAAACAATCAAATAAGGATTTGATTAAATAAATTTATAAAATTAGCCTAAAAATATATGTGATATTATTTGAGAAAAAATTGATATTTTATTATTTATAAGGTTTTTAGGTTTTACTACATATAAAAATATATGCCTTTTATTTTCTAAAGGTAAAAAGAGTACACAAACACCTAAAACATATACAAAAAAGCTAGTATTCTAAAATATAATGATCACTCTCTTCTAAATCTTTTTAAAAAAAGATTTAGTAGTTTTTTTTATTGATAATTCATAGAAATTATTATTAGAGGTCAATCATTTGAACAACCTATAGTATGCGATAATTCAATCTTGAAATAAATTTTTAAAACAAAAAGAAAATCTAACCTTTTAATAATATTTATATAAATTTTAAACAATTCTGATATAATTATTAGAACCCAGAAAATTTTTAAATTTATGATTATCTTGTATATATATTTCAAGAAACCAAACTGTTTCCTTTTTGTTTCTTTTTTTTTTAAATACATATAAAATGGATGAAATACTTGCCTCTACATGGTTACTTAATGGTGTTTTGAAATTCTCTTTTTATGTAATATCTTGTAATGCAATAAACCAACATTTCAATTTCGAAAATTACACATAGAAAATGTAGCAAACCATTATATTACATTAATCCAAAGATGTGAATGTCATTAATGAATCTAGATGGAACTCTCTTGATGCTATTTCATGCAAAAGATATGATAGTCAGACTGAAAAATCACTTTTTAAACATGGTAACAGCATGTTCAAAAGCCAAGAAAGAGATTTATTAATCGGGAATAGAATGATGCAATTGGTAGGTGAAGCTAACTTATCTAGATTCTATAACTATCCCAAATGAAAGAGCATAAATCGGTTAACAAACAATTCTGCAGAAACAGCATTCCTTGGCTGGCTGGAAGCTAGAACAATTCTGCAGAAACAGCATTCCTTGGCTGGCTGGAAGCTAGATGATCCGTGTGTAGTAGTAATCTGTAGGATCTGACTAGGAAAGGTTGAACTCCTCCTGATACAATCAACCCCCTGATATAATCCAAAAACACTTGTTCACCGTGATGAAGTGCTATTGTTTTTCGCCTGCAACCCAGTATTGTTTGACGGTGAACAACACTTTTTCTGACAGAAGCGGCCCATCCTCATGATCCACCATTTTCGCATTCCATCTCATACCTCCCACAATTCTCCTCACTTTGATAAGCACATCAACTTTATCACGGAATATGACTGCTCCTTCAGGCCTTAAAACACGATCCATCTCTAGGAGAATGTCTTCCATTTTGCACCTGCAATGGTTGCAATAAAACAAAAATGCAAAGATTCTTAAAATACCATAATTGAAGGTTTGCATGTTTCATCAAGAAACGCTAAAGAAGAGCGGGTGAGCAGCAACATTGATTTCATTTCAAAAAATAACTTCCTATCCTTGCAAAATAACGTCCACTTTTGAGAAGGAAGTGGTGTTTAGGTGAGAAGCAATCAAGAGTTTAAAGTATACTGATTCACGCTAGCAATAAACACTGATCCACTTACGACAGAACGTCCCTTGACCTTGTTGGTTCTCTCTGTTGTGGATCAAAATAAGTTTGCTGCGATCCTATTTGGTGAACTAATAACTTGTGAGACAGAAAACAGAGAAGAGAGAGCAAATCCTAGGACAATTCAACGTGTGATACATTTTTACACTTCCAATTGACGCAAGTCATGAAACAAATCCTAGGACTTACATTCGTTATTCTTAAGAAGTTTTTCAGACCAACACTAAAACATAAAATACAAAAATAAAAGAATGGATCCAACTTGTTATTTTATTTTAAATCAGGATTTATAAAACAAGGTATCAACAACACATATGGATACCATGATTACAAGTAATTTAAGACTTCTTGGTATTTTAAAACTTTATTAAATCTTAAGATAAATAATTCAAACCGTATAATGAACACAGGGGGCATAGTTAAATATAATCATTTAAACCCCTATAAATCATTCCCACTCAGGCTGTCATTTGTGCTATCAAGCATTTTCCTCAAATCCTAGAGCTTTATTCTTTAGAATTAAATAAAAAGTATCAGAAACAAAGACTTACTTGTCTTTATACAAGCTGAAAACACCATTTGCATGAATAAGATCATATGTCCTTGGGTAAGTGGAGAATGCTTCACACCTGATGCAGAAAGTAGAAAGATCATAGGATAAAGTAAGACATTAAAGAACGTAAATGATATAAGAGAGACATAAGTCCACCATAAACAATTTTTTCTCAATAAAAAGAGTTGGAACTCTCAGTAGAAATGTACACATACACAAAACAGTAACAAGAGTTATACCCTCGTTACTTTCTTCTTGTACTCCTATAAATGAAAGTTCGCAAATTAAAAATTTAATAAAAACCAGAATAAGATTAGACCTTCCCCATGCTACAGTAAGATTATTGGGTAAAATTTAACATATTAAACATCAGAGCATGAAGCTAGTTTTCACATGGCCAGGTAGAATAACCACGGTTAGAGCATAGCCAAAATTAGTCGGTAAAAGAGTAAACACTACCACCTATCAAGCTCCATCTACAACATAGTCTAAATTAATTTTTCTTGCTTATCAGGAAGAACAAAAGATGTATTAGGTTCTCTAATCCTCTAAGATATAAACCATGCACAAAAGATACTCACAAATATAATTTCTTTGGTTTATGGTTCCCTTTTCTCATCTCCACAATTCTTTTCAAGACCAGATAGAAGTCATCAAAATGCAAAAGTATGAATGACATGGAAGTTTTTTTTATCCAATAAGTTTGCAATGTATTCATTGGAAAAATGTTGTTAAAATGCTTATATTTGGTTCATAACATCCCATATTAACTAACCTTCAAATTGGTTATGTCCTAAACAGTGGGCCAAGTTAAGCTTCAAACCTCCAGTAAAAGTGAGCTGAGAGGCTTCTAATTCTAAAAACAGCCAAAATATTTACTTTAAGAAAACTTATATCGGGGAGGAGAAGATTTGGATTTTCCTTTCACCCCAGACTCAAGATTGTCCCGTTTAAAGAACCCACTGCACCATAGTAGTGCTCTGGATTGGATCATAACCAAATAGTTGAGACATAAAAGACTGGTGTAGCTAGCACCAGATAGTAGGGACAGAAGCCTCGCTGAGTTGAGGCCAAAAAGAAACGATATTAGAAAAATGATGGGGAAAGTGTAGCCGTGATCAACAGAAATTTATGGCTATTCTATCTGCACTACTTATTAGTAGAAATTCAATCAACAAAATAATGTGAGCAGAGAAAGAAAGAAAAAACAAAAACAAGAACAGAAAGGGCATGTTCCAAAACTTACCAATCATGATATATGCCAATCAAGCCACGCTCGTATATGACACCCAGAGTGTCTCTTTCATTTATTGTGGGCATAACATTCATAACCCACAATTTTGGAGATTCAAGAGCTGCAGCAAAGCCTCCCATGCCAGCATTCATGTCCATAATGTTGCGATACCTCCCTGAGTCAATGACGCTGTTGATTCTCTTATAGGCATTGACATGCTTCTTCCATGTTCGACTGTCCTCTAGGAATATCTCATCTGACAATCCTGGAATGGAGCCACTGGATATTCTGGAAGGAACAGCATTAAGTCTCTCTGAAAATGGCTGCCATGCTGCACCAGTGACTTCATCTGTCTCAGGATGAGGAGTTACACATGCCTCCATTTTCTTGTACCTAGAAAAATACGAAAAAATACAGTAAACATGGAGCAAAAGTTTTCTACCTCAAACAAATAACTTCAAAGAACTTATCATTCTGAATAATTTGAAATACGCAAGCTACTGAAATCTTTCATCATGGAAACCCATCCTCATTGAAGCTTGCAACTTAAGTAATGGGAACACTACTGGCGTAATTTCAGTCATAAATATTGCAACAGATGGCAATCCACTCAAACAGGACCAAATAACATAAATAAATAAACTAACAAAGCAGCTTAGGGAACAACAATCACATGGATCAGCTATATCAATGTTGTTCTTGCTGGAAATAACAGGCAGAAGTTCCGCAACAGGGAAAAAAAAAATCTACCAAAGTTAAGCTTCTTTCTAGCAAATTGTCTGGAGAATAAATATTAAACATATATCTGTTGCTAAACATTCACAAAAACATACCAAACATCATCTGGATTTGTTGATTTACACATAGTTGGTTTAGGATCTTGCTCACGGCAAAAATAATTATTTATTCTTTTCTGCCAGATAGCTATTTCACCAATCTCATGCTTCTTTTCCCAGCAAAGAAGTTTGGCAACCTCTTCGATCTTCCTTTGTTCCTCCTCCAGTTCCTCTTTAGGACCCTTCCATGCTTGGTAATTATTCTTCCAGTTAATGGGGGGGCCAGAAAGCACCCAATAACCACCAGGTCTAAGAACACGGTCAATTTCCATCATGTACATTCCATCTGAAAAGGGAAGTCCAAACTTGAAGCTCTCAATGACTTGCATTGCAACTATCTAGCCAAATAATATCAAATATCATGAAAATAAAAACATATAAACTATGAAGGCCACAACCGCATTGAAGGTCCATGTCACTAGCCATCCTACACTTTATTATAGCCAGTTAGCATAATATTTTAACTGATCCAATGCTGGCTAAACTATATAAAAAAAAACATCCTGATGGCTAAATTCCATGATGTCCTGATTTTGCAAGTCATGTCAACAGGGCCAAGGTGGTTCGGCTGGTTCACGCTTCTATATGGTAATTGGAATG
Organism: Populus ilicifolia; assembly: GCA_015708895.1. Classification (NCBI taxonomy): domain Eukaryota; kingdom Viridiplantae; phylum Streptophyta; class Magnoliopsida; order Malpighiales; family Salicaceae; genus Populus; species Populus ilicifolia. Next base: position 77,627 of record SRLM01001663.1, on the reverse strand, counting down.
CATACAAAAAGATAAATCAACAGCAAGAAACTATGTAGAGCACTTGTCTGCAATGCCTTTCTTAAGAATACTTTATAGTTTTATACAACAAAGCATGGGTAATTATTCTCACCATTAGCACCCCAAGGAATCAGGCAACGAGAACAGTGGGCCATGTCGAAGGCTCTAGATGGATATGGAAGCTCGATAGTTCCTAGAACACCAATAACAGCAGGAACGCCTCTTTCCAATGCAAATTGAATTTGTGATTCATGAGAGTCCCTTGGTGCAAACGACATAGCTATAACATTCTTTTTGAAAAGGTATGCACCCCAACTTGCAACCTAAGCACCGTCAAAAGCAATGAGCAAAATGAAATTCGAAAGAGAGTAAATACCGAAGCTCCATGCTGCAGAGTGCAGACTGAGCAAAAATCAGACCATTAAGAAAAACAGTCATTTTTGTTGTGTGAGATGCAGAGAAGAGACCACATGATAGGAAAACAAAGGCTACTAGTATAATTTAACTTACCCCACATCCAGTATCTAAAGCAGTTCTAACAATTCCATTATCCATGGGGATAACAGAAGCGAGTTCATTAATATAGGCATCTGCTCCATGAGGAAACTGCGCTCCTCCACCAGGGAACCTAAACACGTTGCCCTCGTACTGAATCCAGTTCTGAACAGCCTTCTCAACGGTCAAGCTCTTATAAGGAGCATTAACAAAGGGTACGTAGTCGCGACTCTTGGGCCAAGGAAATGGGCTTGCATATCCTTTTGGTGCTGGAATAAGGCAGGGCAGCTTCTCGTTGTCAGAAGGGCAATGGCGTTCCCTGTAGATCATATTATCTCGGGGAAACGTCATTGCTCTCATTTGATCTTGACAAGGCGTATAATCGATGTACTTGTCTTCACAGGGCTTAAACTCCTTGACTTGTGCTCCATCATCAATCATGCCAGCATCACCACTTTTCTGATAATTAAGATTGTTGAAAACACTGCAATCTGTCTGTTTGGAGATCTCTAAGGCTATGTTATCACCCTTTCCAACGCCACTTCGTCGCCAAGCACCCAGGATGTAGAAGAAACAGCATAAACCCGCAATCATAAATATGGAAAACAAACTGTTATTGCTTTTGCGGTCTCCTGAATTCCCTTTTGTAGCCATAACGCACCTGACATATGAGGAAATGTTGTCGGAATTAAAATTAAGAAATAAAACTGCTTTTTCTTCTCTCCTCTTCTCTTCTGTTATGATGGCAAGCAAGCAGATAATAACAAGTTAAGTGTTAATCAAAGAGAATTAATTACTCTTGGATAAGTAACAACAAACCCTGTTCTTATTATTCATTAATCGAACACTAATGTAATGATTATACAACGGGACATGTTCTCTTTGTGCCGCAAAAAGTCGATTATAAAACAAGGCATGTACAACCTTATGTTGGAAGGAGTCAAATACTTCCAGTATATGAAGAACAAAATCCCAATGAACGCGGTTTCTTGATTTCAAGGACCAAATCAAAAGATCCAAAAACTGAACAATTCTCACGGAGGATGAGGATGATGTCGCGTGGTTCAACAAATCAGAAGAAAATCACTACTGACGTTTCATTTTCAGAAATTTGTTGTGTGAGAGATGCAGAGAAGAGACATATAGTTTTTTCACTTCTGATTGGGCGAGGAGGTTTATCCACTTATCGCCGTCTACCTAAATGCAAACGTGGGGAGGGACACGGGGACCTCTCTTCTCTTCTCGGCTTCCCTCTCGCCTCCTTTATATCGTTTGCCTTTTTATTTATTTATTTATTTGTGAAATACTTTCATGGCCCCTCTATTCTTGCAAAGTGTTCATACTTACCCCTACAATCCAATCTTGTTCTCATTTTTTTTTTGTTTTTTATGATTAATCTAACTATAAAAACAGTTGATTTCACTTGATTAACATTGTTAACAGATCTTTAACATTGTAATTTTTTTGAAATATTAAGTTAATTAAGAAAAAACCAACACAATAAAATCATAATACAATAAAAAAAAAATAAAGCCTCATAAAACATTCCCTGATAATCCAATTTGCGGCTGCATTTAAGTGTGCTGAGTTCTAGCACTGTAATTAACATACCTAAATAGAGGGATTATGCATGACCACTTGACCAGTAATAAAAAACACAAGGTCTTGTGTGAAAAAAATTAAAGTAGAAGGGTATATATATCTAATTTCTTAAAATAGAGGGACTACTAAATGTATATTACAATAAAAACAGCTCTGAATTTTCTTTCCCGAACACAAAGTTGATAGACAATAGTTGAGATTTGCTATTGATTTCATTGGAATAGTTTCATCTTAAACCAAACAAAAAATAAAAGAGAACCCACTTCCATTCTTCATAAACCACACCCACTTAACGCTGATATTTAATTTTAAGATTAACATTAATGTTCAGTTTAATTTATTTATATATATATATATTGATTAATTTTATAAATTTTAAATTTAATAATTATTTAAATCATTAATAATTTTAAAGTTTATGGACTTGAACCTGTAATTTTTAAAAAGTAAATTTAAAACCTAACTAATTAAATTAAAATTTAAAATTTCAGTAGGTAAGGGATGAATATTATGAAATAATAATAATAATCATTGAAGTTGTGTTACTGCTTTGCATTTTCTTTTCATGTGACTTCCTAACATCTTCCCCAGTCGGCTCCCTTCTCAGACCTTCAACTAGGCCATTATCAGCCTTTTCAATATAATGTTCATGGCATCAACAATGAAATAATTTAAAACAAAGAAAATCCAATTAAAATGTTTGGATTGATGGGCTAAAAGCTACTCAATCATAAAATCCAAAATGAGTCTTCAAGAAAATATATATTTCATCCCAAACCCTCATCTTATGTTCCACAAATAACTGGAAACGAGAAAGATGTTTGATTGCATAAAATATATTAGGGAAATGGAAATTCTCTTAGAAAATAACTAGAAACATGCTCCACCCGGTGAAGGCGTGTGTGTCGACTAATTTTTGTGGGTTTTTCCTTCCTCTGTTCTTAGAGTTACTCCATTGATGAGAGAGAGAGTGATGATTTTCTTTTAAAAAAATCAACAGGTTTTGGAAGAGCTGATTCAGCCCTCTGGTGGGCTCTTTCTTTAAACAAAAAAATGGAAGCTTGGGGGTTTTCAGGGCTATCGTTGTTGTTTCATGAGCATAAGGTGTTGAGGAGGAGGAAAGTTACAAGTAAGACAAAGAGGTAGCAATAAGAACAGTTGCAACAATAGTTATGGCAGTTGCAAGCGTTGCACTAACAAGAAGGAACGTACACGACAAAGGAGTTAGTAGTTGGTAGTTGGAAAATTTATAAATATAAAAAAATTAATTTAAAAAAATTATTTGAAAAAACTATATCATTGTCTGTTTATTTATAAAACAAACAAACATCACCCTAATCCCTAATTTGACAATTTAAACTTTTAAATTTAAATTATGTAGAATTAAGTTATTAAAAAAATATTTAGGATAATATTTTGTTATATAACATTCAATTTTTACTCCATTGTTATAGGATTGTATCATTTTTTATATATATAATATCAACAAAAACTCTTTTTATACAACCTTTATTTTTTTCTTTAATTTTATTCATTATTTTCATGTACTTTGTTATTTTTCTTATCATATAATCAAATAAATAATGGAACACAATAATTTTGAGATTGTATTCACAAAATATATGGTTCCTCGCAATAGCTTAACATAATCATAAAAGCAAGCTTTAATGAATAACAAATTCTCTTCAATTTAGATTTAAGTTGTTTCAAAATTTCATTATTAAAAAAATATTGTATTATTGTATTATATAAAAATATTATATTATTGTATTATACAACATTCAACTTTTACTCTATTTTTTTTTATCTAGCATTCTTTGTATAATATTAGCAAGAGCCATCCATGTTTTTCTTTATTTATTTATTTAAAATAGATTTCATCAAGTTTTATTCCACATCTCAATTTCCCTTATCATATAATAGATAATGGATTGAAATAATTTCCCCTCACCAATTTGCAAGCAGTAGTGAGTTGTTTTTATAATTCTTTATATACATTCATGTCAAAATTATCATTTCTCAAAATATTTAAAATATTCCTCCACTTTATTAATAAACATTCTAATATAATATAGTTTAATTCGTAAGATCTTCCATTTAAATTATCAAAACAAGTTTTTTTTTTATCTTTAAAGACCATTCTAGCATCAATTCATATTAAATATTCCTTCACTATATTAATAAACATTTGCGCTAAAATTATTTTATAGAACAAATTAGGCTTGTCGAAACATTTAAGGTTAAAGCAGTAATGTTCACGTGTAATTCAGCAATATGGACATCCTGAATGGTTAAAGCTTATGGAATTATAAGAAATGGGAAAGGATCGGTCAGTGGGTTAAGGTGTTTCTTAAGCTCGAAACATGGCTCTATAACATGAACGAGGCTAACTAAAAGATTATTTTACAATCATGTAGATTATGATCAGAATTTGAAATTAAAAGATTTATTTTTTTTATGATTTTAGATTTGAGTTTTTGATTATTCATATAATGATCATTGAAAACTTATATGGTCGTTAACTTCAGAACATGTGGAATTAATAGTGATACGCATAAGTTAGTCCGGACATCCACGTTAATATAAAAAAAATATATTTTTTAGAGTGCGGGTACGTAAATCCCAAGATAAATTTTATATATATATATATAATCAAAATTATAATGTAATGAAATGAAATAATAAAAAAAAAACAAGTTAAGAAAATAACAAAGGGTTTGTGACTGAAAATATTCATTTTTCCTATAACAAAAATAATCTAGATGTTTCTCAAAACAGCTAGACTAATTTAATAAATCAAACAGATCATTTCTCAAAATAGTCAAACTATTTTGGCAATTCTCTCAAAACTTACAAATGCTGGAGAAAGATAACATTTTTATTTTTTCTTCTTTCCTTTAACCTTGAAGAGCTAAAAAGTGACTTTTAGGGTACAAAGAGAGTGTTTTGAGATAGAAGAATACATCCATACTAGAAATTAAAATTAAAAAAAAAGAGAGAAAAGATTGAATTAGAGAGAGAAAGTTAAGAAAAAAAGAGGACAATAGAGAAGCTTTGGGAAAATTTTGATGACTTGACTTTTAAATTATGTTTTGTAACCATGTAAAATGTTTGAAAACCCTTTGTATCAATTAGAACAAAAGTTTAGTGATTTTGAGCAAAACTGATTAAAATTGAATTAATGTTCTTAAAATAAAATTGAACAAAAAGTGAATTTTAAAAAAATTAAGCTTCTCAAATCCTTGTAAGTTATTGTAGGAGTAAAATCATGTTGGATGAGTAGTAAAGCCTTAGGGGCGGCTATAGAGAGACAAAAAAAAAAGAATTTGATGTGTATGTATTATTCTTGTAAATTGTATTGAAATCATGATAACTAAGCATATGATAATGTTTTTTATGAGTGATTCCATTATTATATGATAAAAATGAATTTTTGATGTTTTTAGAAATTGAATATCTTTGAGAAATTGTTGAATTTAGAGTTTTAGTTGTATATATGTTTGTAGTTGTTTTTGCACTTGAAGTAATATGAAATAGAATTCATGTTCATTTAAATGTTATATAATTTTATGATAATAGAAATTGTATCAAATAAGTTGAAAAGATAAATAAATTTAGTTGTGAATGAATAACTGAGTGGAATTATAATAGATGCTATGATGAATAAAGAGATTTTTTATATGCGATAATAATAATTCATTAAAAAAATCTGTCAATGTAAAAGAGTTTATTAGGGTAATTAAGTGAGTTGGTGGAGCCGCTTATAATTAGATAGTAGGTAGATACTCTATATCTTATAATAACTCTCTTTATAATTTTCTCATACTTTTTTTACTTGTGAATTAGTTAATCTATGAAAATACAAATAATGATATTATATTGTATATGGAAAGAAATATAGGTAAGATGAGAGGATTGACTGGTATTTCTTATGGAATATCAAAATATTGGCTTCCAAATGAAAATATTGTATTGATTGGCATCAATATACATTGATCAAATTGATTGATATTTGTTAAGGAATACAGAATTATTGGCTTTCAAATGGGAATGTAAAATTGATTGGCAACTAAGATAGGTTAATCCGATTGATTGATATTCATTAAGGAATACCAGATTATTAACTTTTGAATGGGAATACCAGATTATTGACTTTTGAATGGGAATGCCAGATTGATTGACAATCATGATGGGCTGACCAGATTGATTGGTATTCATTAAGGAATACCAAATTTTGACCTCATAGTAAGAATGTCGAATTTATTAACAATCAATATGAATTGATTGGTTTTCATTAAATAATACTGGATCATTAGCTTCTAAATGAAAATATCTGATTGATTAATAACTAAGATAGATTGAATAGATTGATTAAGGAATACCAGATTATTGACTTCTGAATGGAAATGTCGAATAGTTTGGCAATTAAAATGGATTGACCGGATTGATTGATATTCATTAAATAATACTAGACTATGAACTTTCAAATGTGAATGCATGATTAATTGGCAACCGATATGTGTTGGTTAGATTGATTAAAGAATATTAAATTATTGGTTTTTAAATGTGAATATTAAATCAGTTGGAAACTAAAATGGATATCTGGAAGTAATAAATACTTAAGAGAGAGTATATGAATGTTGGTTTTAATATGAAAATGTTCAAACAATTATTTGTGTTATGAATTTTACAAGATTTATTTAGGGTTGGGTAAATCTATGTAAAGAGAAATATGAATGATTATAAAAAATAAACCAAATATTGTTTAGATGAAAAGTTATTATTTTATTTAAGTGTTACAAAAGATATAAACTTAATAAATATTATTGATTTTGTTACAAATAACTTATAAGCTCGCCAAGAGTAATTATTAGTTGTTGTTGTTATGTAGATTAAAAAATCATAAATTATTATGTAACAACCTCAATAATTGTATTCAAAGTAAAGAGTAAGGAAATGATAATTCAATTAAGATTATGAGATTTTTTTTTTGTAATTCCATAACATTTTATTCACATTTTCGTGTTTATTTATTTATATTTATTTTTATATATTTAACACCTAAAAAAATATTTTATTTCAGATTCTCAAATATATCATCATTCTTATAATTTAATTTACCACTTTCTCTTATTTTTTTGCAATTTAACTTTTATTAATATCAATAACATTACTCAAGGTTTTACATATCAATTATAATATCAAATCTATGAATTATAATTTTAGATACTCTATTTTGAAAAAGAATTTACATATCCTTATATTAAACTAACAATTATCATTCATTAATTGAGGTGATTTAATATATTTGTTGTTTAAAATCAAATAATGCTAAGGTCTTGCATAATATTATATTTGTCATTGTAAATTGAATAATAACTATATATATATATTTGTGTGTGTGTGTGTGTTGATTATATATGTCTTGATGTGGAGTTATTGTAAATGTTTTGATGTTTTAATTGATATAATGGATGTGAAATTAACAAATGCCTTAGTGACATGAATTGATGTGAATGAATTATATAATGATGGATCTAAATTATATAATGATGGATATGAGGAGATGAAATTTAAAATGAGTAGATCGGAAGTGGGGTGATGAGTTGTGGTGGTGATTATCTCCACATGTACAAACTAGTAGTTGTTATTAACAGTAAAAAGAGAGAAAAGAACAACTATAAATTCTCACTTCAAGAGCTAAAGAATTTCAGAAAAAAATCGTACATTTATTGAACATAAGGTTTCAAGTTTAGAAAAGGTGCCCGTGAATCAAGCTAATCATTTGGTCCTTCATTTCTATAAGAAAAAAGGTTTGATGAAGATGTTGTTTTAAATATAAGAAAGTTTTTTTATTTTGTGTTTGGATGCTAAATAAAATGAGATGGTGTATTAGTGCTTAATTTTGAAGTGTTGGTTAAATCTTGTTTTTATTTTATTTTTGTTTGAATATGAATTGAGTATTGAACCTTTAGTACCTAGAAAAATAAAAGAATTTTGGGCAAATTCATGAAAAATGGTTGATTTAATCTTTATTGTATGAAACTTTCTTCTTGAATTTGTTTAAGGATCCAGCCTTCAATGCCATTTTATTTTATTTTTGAAAAATAAAGTTTGTGCTTGTTTTTGCTTCAAGCCCATTCAATTAAAAAATAGATTTAGCCTTTTAAGATTTAATTCTATATTTATCAAACCTAAATTCTATCAAAAAAAAAATGTTTTTTATGTTCTTAAAACATATTTGGCCAACATGCCCTTAAGACAAATTTTAGACCAAAATAAATTTTAGATTTGTGTTTTTCAGATAAAAATATTTTTAAAATAAACACGCATTAACTTATTTTTTTCACATTTATTATTTTCTATTTTTTTATGTGTTTTGCCAAACACACCAAGTTTAATTTTAATTATTTTTCATATTTTTTAAGGACCGTTATACAATTAATTCTACATCTCTCACATCTTTTTAACCTTTCATATTTAATTTTTGAAATTCTAAAGTTATATTTAAGGTGCATTTCTAGTATTAAATAACCAATTTTAAAAATAAAAAAAAAATTCCTTTTTTTTTCAAAAAAATAGATATATATTTTAAATTGCATATATCCAAGTTTCTCTAAAAAAGATTTATATTTTCATTTTTAATGACAAAATACAGAAAATTATTGCATTATTTAGCATGCCCAAATTATAAAAAGAAAAAGAAAAAAGAGAGATAGTTTTTATATGTTTTATACATTGTGAATCTAATAATAAGTTTGTTAAGCCATGGAAACTTGGATTAAACTTTAAAAACATCAAAAAAAATAATTTATTTATTTATTATATAGATAATTATGAATTTACAAGTAAAATAATTTTTTTGTATTAAAAAAAATATATTTTGATTTTATAATGGCAAGACTTGACTGTAAAACCATAATACACTCTATTGGGATAGATTTATTATAATCAACAGACTAATGGTTAGAAGAATACAACAAAATATTAATAATAATCAAATAAACAAGTAATGTAATTTATCTTAATTATGATGATATTGTACATCTTATACATAACTAGTTTTTTTATTTAAATTTTAAAAATCAGTTAGGATTTTTTAATGATAAAAAAATTAGGTGAAAATTCCCTCTCTTTTTTTCGCTTATAAAAGGATATCTCTTTTTTTCGCTTATAAAAGGATATGAATTTTTTATTCTTTCAATGTCAACTAAAAATTTTGATATAGAAGACTAAAATTTTTGATATTGTTAACATGTATTTCTAATGTAAGATAATTTATTGTGAAAAAACATATTAAATACCCACTTTTCTATCCTAATTTGCATGTATATTATTGAGTTTTTATCATTAAAACCTAAATGAGGTGATTTGGAGATTGAAAAAAGCATCAATCTCTTACCTAAATTATCTTTTAACCATTAAATCCCAATAAAAAAGAGGAAGAAGCTTAGGCTTAAAGCTCATTAACAAATTAATGACCCTTATCATACCCCGATTGCCCTTCAAAAAGTTCATAAACCATAAAAATTAAATGCAAGTTCAAGATCTAATTATAAAATGTCTACAATAATAAAAACATGGATACTTAACTCATGTTCACCTACAACATCATCAAGTATATTATGAAAATAAAGTTAAGCCGAAAACCCAATTTTATTTATAAAAAAAACCACAAAAACTATTTTTTTAACCTAAAAGAATCCGCAAAGAGAAATTCAGCAAGGACACCAAAATTAATAATAAAATAAAAATAGAAAAAGAAAGAATATAATAATAATACTCTCAAAAGTTCAGGACAACTACTCAATCATTGAAACACCATTGATCTCATATTATAGATCTCGAAGAGAGACAAAAATAAACACATAGCACTGCAAATTATGATCAATTAACAAGCAAAACATCACACTATGCCGTTTCTAGATAACCATGTGACCTTCATATGATTATGGACTTTTTGGTTGCTACTTTATTTTGATCTTTAACCACCAAAAAAAAATAAAAAAATTCATGAATAGCCAGGCTAACTTCACTATTGATCAAGTTTATCAAGGGTTTTCTAAACGAAAATAAATTATGATAATATTGTGGAATAACAAAAATAAATTATGAAAGCAAATAATCCCACCCAAGTATTTTATAGATTTGAAAAAAAAAAAAAAAGCTGGAGAGAAATTAGAGTCCTAATTGAAAAAATAAAGGGGTTAATTGATATGATTGAGGAATGACTACTTAAATTATTATTAGTAGTACTATTATTATAACTTCAAGGGCTCAATTGAGACATAAATCATGCCACGTTATCAATTCCTATAGTTTATGGATGTAGATACATGGAAGGGTAGACACAAAAGCTTTGGGGAAAATTAAGAAACCTCCCAAATCTTAGGAGCAAATTAAAAATTTGTACTAGTCACAAAAAAAAAAAAAAAACTAACATCCAGAAATCTGCAGCAAGAAACAGAGGATTACGTTTGCATCACTGATAGAAGAAAAGGAATCTCACCACTAAATAGTAATGACAGCCAAAACCCGAACAGCAATTCTAATGTCAATCCACGAACAGTCATTCACCATATTGCAAGCGTACATGCTGGCTCAATTGTGAACCTTACCAAGATTTCCAATGGAAGATGTCTCCGACTGGTTGTCAAACATGAAATATTTCAATTCATTGCTGTCATGCTGCACCCTACCAGTTATCTCCATGCACAAACCTTTGGAAAGGCTGCCCTTGTTTGATTGCTTGCCCTTAGCAGGCTTTCTACTGGGTCCTGGATCCAAAAAAACAGGTTGTATTCGAAGACTTGGGTTTGGTTTAATTCGGTTCACTTCCCTGTCTCCTTCATCTAGCGGCCGAAGTATTCTGTTCTCAGACTTGAGTTCTTCAACATCATCTTGATTCAAGAGGACCTGCACAGCATTGCAAGTTATGGGGGGGAAGATATATCAATAGGCAAAGCATTGCCCACATATAACTCGCAAATAAAATCCACGAGGCAAAGAACAATACAGAAGAAGTGGAAAAACCAGTGATTAAACTCATGAACTGAGGATCCGTAACTTTAAAGATGGGAGTAATGTACACCACAGAAAAGCTGGGTTTTCTTTTCTGAACTTCAACGCAAAAGCTACTCTCACATTCATTTTATTTTTCTTCTTCGTTACATTATTCAAGCAAAAGGTCGCGTGCAACAACAAGATTGCATGAAGGTATGCATGTGTGCTTAGTGTTATTGATTTGGCAGTTACATTGTTCAAAGTCATGAATATAAATCCTATAAACCCCAACTCAACATATTACCCATTCAAACCGTGATGAAAAGGAGAAGTCTGTAATAACTATATCCAGATACAGTTTTATTTCAAATGACTGACAAAGGTGAGGATGCAGGAGCTTGGGCAGCATCAAAATTACAGTCAAAGCTTTTAAAAAATGAGCAAGGGGTGTCAAAAGCAGGAACAGTCATAATTGCGCTGCTATTTAAAATTTGAAGCAGAAAGCTTCCTGCAACAAGAAGGATTTTTTACAGGAATGGAGAAACGAGAATTATTTGAAACGACACAAAAAAGCCTGGTTTCTAAAAATTCGATACCTTGCGTCCAACCAAATCAAAAGTCACAACCACTTTACTTCTCTTGGCCAGTTCTGCTTCTTCTGTTTCCTCTTGTTTCTTTCTCAAGAGTTGCTTCTCCTGTAAAGAGAAATTTAAAAAAGAAAATAGATAAAAAGATAAAAGATAAAGGAGAGCTCAACTCCTTGTAGGCAGATGCAACAGAGAGAATGCAACCAGTATGTTGCATATTGCAATAACTTGAATACCTCATTTGATAGCCAGCTGTTGCCTTCTATCTCGTAGTAATCACTTTGATCGTCAATAACAGTTGTACGTTCTGCAGAATTTCGATCATACTCCACAAGCCTTTTAGCATAAGCCTCAGCAGCAAATTCAGCATCTGATGTAGGAGCCATGCTTTCTTCAAGACCAGCATACGTACTTCCTTCCTTTAACACAAGGGCACCGCAGAAACTGCAAGGCCCCTCTCCTTCTTGTTCGCAGACAATCTTGCCACAGGATAAGCAATTACTCACCAGTCTATGCTGACGGGCTTGACATGGGCATGGCTTCCCCTGCTGGAAGACAAATGACCCTTTGGCAGCCTCTGCAAGTGAAACGACTTTTCCAGCTTTCTTCTTCCTAGACTTACCTTGGATTCCTTTTTGCCTCGACTCACTGGCCTCAGCTGGACCCCTATTTCCTATATGCCTGGAAACAGTATTTGTTTTTGGCTCTGCCTGTCCCTGATCACTGGAAACTATATCTTTAGATGTTCTAGCTTGTTGTTTGCCTCCAGAGACAGCATAGTTTTCTGTTAGTGGTTTGATGTATGGCTGAAGTTTTGAAGATTGAGCAGCTGGTGCTCTACTCACAAGAGTTGATTGACCTCTACGCTGTAAATATTCCTCAATCACACCTTTGCTGGCTTCCTGCCCAATAATATTCTGCAAACAGAGACAAACCAGAAATGTAAACAGCCAAAAGGTACTGCGAAACAACAGTCGTTTAGCGGTCCACCACACAAAGAAGCGAGTAAACAGTCGATATAGTCACTTGACATGCAGTCTCTGAATCATAATACCAACAAGTGGGGAAATCTTTTTAACATTCCGCACAGATATGACTACCATTGCGATTCAATTTTTAAGAAAATAAGCATTTCAATTTCAGTAAAATGATAAGCACAAACAGAAGAGATCACATCTAGCTTTTGACGTTAAGCGTATCGCTTTCCCTAGCTAGTTGGGGTCTTAAGCAGGCTGCCTGTCCACACCTAGATTGGTAAATTATCTTATACGCCTCACATTCCTAGAAAGATATGAACAAAAACACGAACAGATGACGGAAGGTGTGGTGATAAAAGAGATCGATTACAAGTAAGACTAAGCGGTTCAAATATACAACCCAAAAAGAAAATTCCAAGATCTTGAGAAGAAAGTAAGAGATACAAGAGAATTACAAGCAGATACTCTTTGGCGTCGAGAGGTTGAGCGAGTTCGCAATAGGAGACTAACCCAGATATTATATCCCTATCCAAATCCAAACCCAAATCTACCAGCGTTTTCTCCAACCATTTCCCTGCCGATTCCATGACCACTGCCATGGTTATTCTCCCTTCGTTCCCTGTTTCTAATCACTCCCGATCCTGATGGGCTTCTTTTTCTTCCTCCTCCTTTCCTCAACCTAGATAGATGAAATTGCCCCCTGGATTCCTCAATGTTTCATATCTTCCCATACAGTTCAAACATCCCGATTGTTACCACATAGTTTTCAAGAAGTTGCAATCTTATCCTTTTTATGACAAGGCAACTGTTACAAATCTGTCTTTTTTAAATTTTTTTTTATTAATATAGATATTCGGGTCAAGTTTTTGTATATCTTAACTAATTTTATGGATTTTAAAATTAATAATTATATAAATTTTTAATGATTCTGAAATTTTTAAAATTCAAACTAAATTTTTTCAATTTTAATTGAATCTTAAACAAATAAACATTATCAATTTATTCTTCAATGTTTTGATATCCTAAATTAGATCCTTTTATTAATAATATCCATTAATCCATTACCGTTTTAGTCAATATTCTTCTAAACAATATAATTTTATTGCATAAACTATGAACATTAAACAAAGAAATAATATAGTTTTAAAGGAGTTTGACTGTCATCACTTATCTCTTTCAAGTATTATTAAAGTTTATTTATTTTATCTATTTTCAAAATGAAAAATCACTACTGCTTTCAAAGTACTCAAAAAATAAGACTTTTGTTTCCTATAATATCATATATTTATTAATTTGATAAGTTTAGGATTTGATTTGAATTTATTGCAAAACATAAGGACCAAAAATATCCAATTAAGGATTTATTTGTAATAAAAAATAAAATGTAGGGATAAAAGTAATTTTTAAGAAATTTAAAAGACTAAGACGTACATCTATGAAATATTCTAAAATATAGCCAACTAACATTTGTCTTTATTTAATGGCGCTGTGATTGCATCATGAGATACTTCATGATGATAAAAATATAATGATCATAGGATATAAAATAAGTAAATAATTTAGAAGAATTATTTCAGGAAATTTATACTGGATTGTTTTTTAATTTCTCAAGTAACTAGGTTGGTTAGTTTTTATCATTGTGTATATAACATGGTAAGGTGATATAAAACCCAAATTATCTAGATTTTGTTAGATTTATTTAATTTGATTTTATATCATACTTATATTTTTATATTTATTTATTTATGATTTGACAATTTAATTTAAATTTAAACTCTCAATTTATTTTGATTTTAATCTTTTATTTTTTAAAGTAAGCTTAAATCATAACTTCTTCCTTCTAGATTCGACTCTTATATTGTAATATTGTTTTTTAATCTTTAAAATATTTTGAGATATAATATTGATATAAAAATTTAAATAAATATTTGTTTTATATTTATTCTATAATTAATTGGACAAGACCTAATAAATAACTTATAAGACAAAAAAAGTGAACTATAAATTAAACTTGAATAAAAAATTCACTTATAATAGTGTTTATATCAAAATAAACATTTCATGTATCATCCAAGAATAGTTTTTTATTCCAAAAAAAAACATGGAAGAAAATGATATAATAAATTATAAATAAGATAGCTAATCGATAAATCCAAATGTTAAGGAAAAGTGATTGACTACGTGAGTTTGAATTTCCATGAATAACTAAAAAGCTTCATTATATTTTTGAACAAAAATTATTAATATATCAAACTAGTTATATTTGTGGATTAATTAAGATTAATGTGATTATCAATAAGAAGAAATTTAGATTGTACATGTAAAGTCTTTATCTGATATGGATAACATGATCAAAAAGTTGATGTTTTCTTCTAAGTGTAGAAATATCAAAGTAATAAATAACTTGATAAGACTGGGATCAAACCTTAGAGAGGTTAACTGTATAAACTACAAATAAAAAAATAAATAATAACAAAAAATAAGTTGAAGAGAGTTTTGAGATGTGATATTAATATAAGGATTTAAACAAATATAAAACAATTATCAAGGATAGAGGATCTACTAATGGTATTTCAAATAAGTATAATATAAACTCTTTTTATTATTTAACTAGAAACCATACACAAAGAAGATTCTAATCAGATTCTAATTTATTGATTATCTTATTTGAGTAATGTCAATACTTGTAAATATTATTAGGTATTCATAGTGATAACTTATATTAACAACAAATTAAGTTCCTTTCATAGCATAGGTATCGCTTATACATATAATTGGACAATGAAAATACCAAGTTTTATATATACATATAACTGGCCCAATACTCAAAAGAGTTTCCTTAAATTTTAATGTTTCCAAATGTTGACACTAGGATTTATCAATTTTTGAATAAATAATAAAAATAAATGAATAAAAAATATATATTTGAGAATGGGGTTAAGACAACATAAATTCGAAGTTTGAGAATTGAATTATTAAGTTTGAGAGTCAATTGGTCAAAAATTAAAAAATTAATGAGTTTACGAATATAATTAAACTTTGATTTAATTAATTAAAGAAATCAGGAGTTTAATTAAAGAAATAACAAAGTTGGAGCCGATTCAAGGTGATTAGTACTTAAAAACACTTTTTTATCAAGGTTTTATATCATTATTTTTCACTTGAAGTATTAATAATTCCTGAATTAAAACATATTTTATAATAACATATCTAATAATATAAGATATCTTCAATTTGTGGTAAATATTCATTTTAAATGCAAGTATATCACATAAATGAAAGGATTGATTGATGAGTTTAAGAACTAAAATTGAAAGGATAAAGAGATGACCAAACTTAGAAAATAGATGCACCAGAAAATAGATGCCGGTGCAGTCCAAACTAAAACATTGTTAGGTAATTGAGTCATATCTAGAGTTGTAGATCTCGAATTTAGGTTTACTCTATATGGATGAAAATATAATATATAGGCTTACAACTTTAATGGAGCCTAAGATTTAAAAAGATAATTTTTAAGTCCAATTATAGCAACAACAAAGAAATCTAAATATGTCCTGCAGCCCGAATACTGTTCAGTTTTTTGCCTATATATAGAGTTCTAGAATTCCAAATGACCTTCATTTTTTTCTTAGAAAGTTGAGATAATTTCCTACAACTTTCATATTCCAAGTGGTTTTAATTATGACATTATCAATAATATTCTGGGCAAACAAGAGAAGATAATGATTGTCACCAAATCAAGAGTTGGCTACCAACTTATCAATTAGTTATCAAATCAATAGTTTTTAATTTTGGCCTATAAAATAAGGCATTTGTCATGTATTTAGGCATCTTGGTTTCCAAATCAAGATCATGCTCTTGCTTTTTCTATTTGTATTTTTGTAATGTTTAAGTTTTGTTTTTTATTAATATCAAGTTTATGCCTTTCATTTCCTTTCCTTTACTTAGTCAACTTATATCTTATTTACGTTCTTATTTTGTTTGTTTATTTTTTTTCTTTTATTATATTTAGCTAAGTTTATTATATCAAGGTGAAAAAGTTATATTAATGGTGTAAGAATAAGTATAGTGTAAATTCAATATGGACTTTAATGTTTCATACTTATATATTTTATATTTGTTATCTTGTTCACTCTTTAATACTTTGCTTATTAAATGACTAATCTAGATTTATATTGTATAACACTTAGTACAACAAATGGTTGGCACTTTCATAGCCCAACCGTATAGTATAACCTACACTTGTGCTATGAAAGGAACTTGATTTGTTGTTAACATAAGTTATAATCATAAATGCTTGACAATATTTACAAGTATTAATATTATTCAAATAAGATAGCTAAAGTAAATATGTTAACAATTTATAATCTGATTAAAACCTCCTTTGTGTGTAGTTTCTAATTGAATAATAAAAGTTTATACTATACTTGTTTAAAATATCATTAATGGATCCTCTAATCTTGACATTTATTATTATCATTGTTTAATTCTTACATTAATATTTCATCTTAAAGTTCTTATCCACTTCTTCTTCTTCTATTATTACTACTACAACAACTATTATTATTACTATTATTGTTGTTGTTTTATTATTGTTGTTTATAATTTATATAATTAACCTGCCTGTGTGGTTTGACCCTAGTCTTGTCAGGTTATTTATTACTTCGACACTCCTGCATCTAGAAGAAGACATTAATCTTTTGGTCATGTCACAAGATAAAATTGCATAAAATTATAATTTAAGGACCAAATTGAATAATCTAGAAACCTAGGACTATTATATAAATAGCATCATAACTCAGGGATTCAATTGAAATTAATTCAAGGGTAAAATTAGAAATTTACTATTACTGATTAGGATTCTAATTGTTAAATTTAAAATGTTTAGGGCCAAAGTGAAAATAATCATTCTCAAAGACACAAACAGTGCCATTTTGAAGCGTTGTTCATTGTCCCTTTCATTTCACTCGGAGGAAGCCCATTCAAAAGGGAAGACAATAGTAATTCAAATCAATCATGAACCATATATCTTGCCCATGATCCCACTCATAGATTGATTAACAGTCCTGCGAGGACTGGTTTTTGCAAGCTCTCTAGCTCTATAAAAGGCAGAGAATAACAGAGAATTAGGGAAGAACAAAAACCAACAAATGAAAACACAAGATGAGAACTGGCATTGACCATCGTCTTCATAGTCTTCGACAACTAGTAACTAGTGAAAAGAGGGGAAGAACATTGGAAATAGAAAGAAGATGTCAATATGCAAGGACTGTTTTAATACAATCATGGATGAAATTGAGAAGAAATATTGAGAAAAGAGCTAAAATTAGCTGAAAATAAAAAATAAAAAAATTGACCATTTTTATCTTTTTATGTATATGTGTGTTGATTAGTACTTAAAAATGTATTTTTATTAAGGTTTTATATCATCATATTGCACTTAAAGTATCATTAAATTCTCTAATTTAAGCAAGTTGTATAATAATAAGTCTGATAATATAAGATATCTTTAATTTATGATAAATACTCATTTCAAATGCAAACATGTTTCACAATTCAAAGGATTGATTGATTTGTTTAACTATTATAAGTGAAAAGACAAAGAAAGGGATAAGTTTAGAAAAGAGATGCTGACTTAAGTTAAACTGGAACATCTTTTAGTTATTGGGTCATATGTGGAGTTATAAATCTTGAATTTCAGTTTAGTTTATATGCCTAAAAAGGTAAGACATAGGCCTAAAACATTCATGAGAGTCCAAGACTCAATTCTGCCGTTTGAAATCCAAATCTTAACGTTAAAAGAGAACTTTGTCTCTGTCCTGCAGTTCAGATATTGCTTAGTGTTCAACTTATATCTCAACTTCTAGAAGTCCAAATGAGATTTTTTTTTTAATTTAAAAGCCAAGATAAATTGTTAGAACTTTTATGAAGATTATTTATTCAAATTCTAATGTTAGCAATGACGTTTTGTTTAGATAAGAAGATAAAGGTTGTCACCAAGTCAAGTCAATTAATAATTAGTCATCAAATGAATAGTTTTAAATTTTAGCCTATAAAACGAGGTATTTGCCATATATTTAGACACCTTGGTTTTCAAATCAAGATCATATTTTTTCTTTCTTTCTTTGTATTTTTGTAATATTTAAGTTTTGCTTTTATCAATCTCTTGTTTATACTTTTTGTTATTTCTATGTTCTTATCTTGTTTATTTATGTTTTTCTCTTTTATTATATTTAGTTAAGTTTATTATGTCAAGGTGAAAAAATTGCACTAATAGTATAAGAATAAGTATAGTGTAAACTCAAGTCATCAAATAAACAATATCTGTGTTTTTGTGGATCCAGTCTTGAGAAAGAAAATAAATTTTAAAATTATCAAATTATCTTGGTTGAGTATTAGCTAAGAGAAAAATTCATTCAATATATAGGGGAGACAACCTTGGGTTAATGGGAGTGTGTCAACGATTGCATTTTTTGGAGGCAATTAAGTTTTGGGTATCATTACAAAGCTTTAGCCAAAGTAGATGTCATCAGAAAAACAATTGGAGGTGAACTGCAGGTCTCCACAATGTCTAAACAATTGAATGCAATGTTTAATCATATTGACACTTTCATTACCTTATCAGATGGTCTAGGCATATTAAAAGAGATATTTTATATTTTTTTTAGGCCCAACTGAACATTTACTAGAAACCTATAGGTTTGCTAAATGGCTAAATGTTAATAGTTATTATGATAAATTATTGTCTTTTCTTGATCATGTTGTGGAACATAATTTTCTATCATCTTCGACACGACAAATTATAATCTATACTCTACTACTAAACAACTGATTGATCAATTACAATCTTTCATCTCTGTAATTGATTCCTACATAAGTCGAATAGACCGGTTAAATAAGAAAAAGCCATAAAAAGTTTAGATTTGATTTAAGCATTTGTTTATGAAACCTTGTGTTTTTTGGTTTTATTAATAGCATATTATTTTATTTTGTTATTTCTTATATTTGTTTTAGGTTTTTCAGTAGTCGTTGTTTTAGGTGATGTCATTTATACTCTATCTTTTTACCTTAGAACATTGAGTACAATATTTTATTTTGGTTGAGGGGATGGTAGTAGTTGACAAAAAAAAACTAACTAACTAACTTTTTATTGTTATTAAGACCATTTAACAGAACTGTTATTATTACGATGATAGAGTAAGGAGGAATTTTATTGACTTTTAAGACATATCCTACTAAACGTTTTGCAACGGTTATTTACAACATTTATAACAAGGTTATATCATATTTTTCTTAAAATATTCAGGTTTACAAACGCTCGCATTGTTATCACTTGATTATGCTCATATACTCATTTAACAAGATTCTTAAACCTTTATTTTCACACCCACACACTTTAACATATGATTATGAGCTGCACATTGAATTATTATATTATTTAAGTTCTTTTGTTAAAGGTAAGAACTAAGGAAAAGGGAGAGTATATAATTTACAAAAAAAAAATATTGATGATAATAAAAATATATATAAGTTTGGTTTTGTAATCTTCCTAACCTAAGCAATTAAACTCAAATGGGTGCTTTAACACCTAATACCTTACAATCAACTAATTTAGGAGCTATTGACTTAATGCTTGTTATATGGGTTAAGGAGAAAAGCTTAAAGGAATCAAACATTGTACTATCTACATATTAGTATTTATAACCTGAATTACTAAGCTCGTAGGGGAGTCTCAACACTTCATGCCCTAAGACTAACTAGTCTAGGAGTCACTAGCATAAAGTTCATTATATAGGTTAAAGACGCATTGTGTTTTAAGTTATATGTGTGTGTATGTTTCTCTCTCTCTCTTTCTTTTTCTCTTTCTCTCTTACACACATAACAAAACGATAAGAAAAAAGAAAAAAAAAAGATATAATCTTAACCCAAGAAAGTTAATCTAAGAAAAATACTAGAACAAAATTGTGTTTTCATCAAAGTAAAGTCTAATAACGATGTGTTGATATATTGAGCACAAAATAAAAGTTTATTGATATCTTGTTTAAGAAATGCAAAGCAGATATATAAATTTAATGAGAGTTTGTTTATTTAGATAGATTAATGAAAGTTGAATGATGAATGTCATACTTTTGAATGTTGTAAATTTTTTTAATGCTTTAATTACTATGGACTAGTAATAAACTGGTTGGAGGGTGTGATTAGTACCTAAAAATATATTTTTTATTAAGATTTTATATCATCATATTGCATTTAAAGTATTATTAAATTCCCTAATTTAAGCATATTTTATAATAACAAGTGTGATAAAATAAGATATATTTAATTTATGGTAAATGTTTATTTTAAATGCAGGTATATCTCACAATTCAAAGGATTAATTGATTTATTTAACTATTTAAAGTGAAAAAAATAAATAAAGGGCTAAGATAAGAAAAGAGATGTTAATTTAATTCAAACTGGAATACCATTTAGTCATTGGGTTATATCTGGAGTTGTAAATTGATTAGTACTTAAAAATACATTTTTATCAAGGTTTTATATTATCATTTTGCATTTAAAGTATTAATAACTCTTTAACTAGAGCATATTTTATAATAATAAGTCTAATAATATAAGATACATTTAATTTATAGTAAATGTTTATTTTAAATGCAAGTATTCTTACAATTCAAAGGATTGATTGTTATGATTAACTATTGGAAGTGAAAGGACAGAGAAAAGGTTAAGCTTATGAAGGAGATGCCGATTCACTTCAAATTCGAATACTGTTCAATCATCAAATCATATATAGAGATATAGATCTTGGATTTCATATTAATTTATATGGATGGAAATATAAGAAATAGGCCTACAACTTTTATGGGTATGGAAAGACCTAAATTTACCATTTTTAAATTCAAATTTGGCCACAAAAGAAAAGTATGAATCT
Organism: Populus ilicifolia; assembly: GCA_015708895.1. NCBI lineage: Eukaryota > Viridiplantae > Streptophyta > Magnoliopsida > Malpighiales > Salicaceae > Populus > Populus ilicifolia. The sequence continues at coordinate 56,034 of SRLM01001663.1, read as the reverse complement.
GTCTTACAATCCAACCCAAACACTACTCAAAGTTTTACCCATAACTAGAGTTTTAAAAGTCCACATGATCTGAAATTTGGTTTGTGGAAGGAAAAGATAATTTCTAAAAACTGTCATGAAGAACACTTTACTAAATTTGGATTGTATAAATGTTAATTTAGTCAGCCAAAATGCTTGAGTGATGTTGTCCACGAAGTCCACTAATCAATAGTTGGCCACTACATTAATTATCAATTATTAAATAAATAGTTTTGAAATTTAGCCTATAAAAGGAGGTATTTGCTATTCATTTAGGCATCTTGTTTTCTATTTCAAGATTATGTTCTTGCTCTCTTTCTTTATATTTTTTGTAATGCTTAAGTTTTGCTTTCATTAATCTCTTATTCGTGCTTTTCATTTTCTTTACTATACTTAGTTAACTTATATCATGTTTATGTTTTTATATTGTTTCTTTAAGTTTTTTTTTCTTTATAATATCTAGCTAAATTAATTATGTCAAAGTGAAAAGATTTCACTAATGGTGTTACGATAAGTATAATATAAACTAAATATGGATTTCAATGCTTACATCTTAAACAACTTGCTATTAACATGTCTTATTATTTTTATCTTATTAATTTTTAATACCTTATTAAATGGTTAATCTAGATTTGTGTTGTATAACACTTGGTATATCAAACACTTGATCCTTTATAGTCTTCAGCCGACATCGTTATTATGAGAGAAACTTAATTTGTTGTCAACATAAGTTAGCATCATGAATACTTGATAAATTTTATAAGTATGATGTTATATAAATAAGATGATTAATAGGATCATGTTGATAATTACTAAAGAGTTTATACCTTACTTATCTCTAATAGTATTAATATATTCTCTAATCTTGATATTTGTTTTTATAATTGTATAATCTTCATATTAATCTTACATCTCAAAATACTCTAGAACTTATCTTTACCACCACCATCATTGTTGTTGTTATTGTTCTTATTATTATTATTATTATTATTATTATTATTTTTCTATGGTTCGACTTCGGTCTTGTTGGGTTATTTATTGCTTTGACACTCTTGTACTTAGAATAAGACATCAAGTCTTTGATCGTGTCAAGTTTTTGGCACCGTTGCCGAGAGGTAAATTCTTGTATAAATTATAATATTTATTTTATTTTCACTTTTCATTTTTTTATGTATCTAACCTTTGTTTCTTTTGTTTTGTTTCCTTCTTCTTTTATTTTCTTCCTCGTTTTATTTTCTTTTCACACGTGCATGAGAGTTTGGTCACGTACATTAAGTGATAGACTTTGTAGGATATCCTTATTTTTATCAGAAAAAATGGTCGAAGAAGATAATCAGTCACTTTATAATGAGAATAATGAGAATAACCGAGTTAGAACACTTAGAGACCACATGAATCTTACAAGAACAAGTGCACCATCCTGCATAATTTTCCCTCCTGATGCATCTCACTTTAATTTTAAGTTAGACATTATTTAACTTTTACCTTCTTTTCATGGCTTAGATCTAGAAAATTCATACTTGCATTTGAGAGAATTTGAAGAAGTTTATAACACCTATAATGACTTAAATTATAGCATGAACACCATGATATTAAAGCTTTTTCCTTTTTTATTAAAAGATAAAGCTAAAACATGGCTATAAAATCTTAGGTCAGGAACCATTCATTCTTGGGATGAAATGCAACAATAATTTTTAAAAAAGTTTTTTTCGTTTCATAGAACAAACTCTTTCAAAAGACAGATCATCACTTTCACCAAAAAACCAGGAGAAACATTTTAGCAATGTTGGGATAGGTATCAAGACTTACTTAATACTTGCCCTCATCATGGTTTTGAAACATGAAGATTGGTTTTACATTTTTATGAAGGGTTAACACCTAAAGATAGACAAATGATGGAATTGATGTATAATGGAACTTTTAAAAATAAAGACCCTAATGAAGCAATGGAGTACCTAGACTTGCTAACTAAAAATGCTCAAAATTAGGACACTACAGGTAATTATGAGGCACCAGGTAAGACTCAACCTCATACATCTAATGGAGATATGTACAACTTTAAAGAAGATCATGATCTCTAAGCCAAATTTACATCTTTACACAGAAAAGTTGAAGCATTAGAATTAAAAAAAAGAATGGTAAATTAAAATATGTTCAAGACATTGTGTGTCAAATCTGTGAAACCAATAAACATTAAACAAATAACTGTCCAACTTTGCCTTCTTTTAAGGAATGTTTCCATGAACAAGCTCATACTTTAAATAGTTTTCAAAGGCCTAATTATAACCCATACTAGCAAACATACAACACTAGTTGGAGAAATCACCCAAATTTCAGTTGGAATAGTGGTAATTATACATAAACTTCACAACCACCATTTTCAGCAAACCATAATTTTCAAAATTCTCATAGATATACATCTCCTTATGCCCCACCTCCTAGAAAAGTTTTTAAGGAAACATTGCATGCATTCATTAAAAAGCAGGAGATAATCAACACTCAAAATGCTCAAACTATGGTAGATCTAAAAGATGTTCTTGTAAAATTCACATCTACACTCAGTTTTCAAGAGAAAGGTATGTTTCCATCTCAACCATAGCAAAATCCTAAAGGGCAATACAATGCAAATGTAAGTAGTTCCATAAATCATTACATGAATCAAGTCAAATCAGTCATCACTCTTCGCAGTAGTAAGGTTATTGAAAAACCCACCCTTAAATCTTATGAGAAAGATGATGAGTTAATCTCCGAGGGTAAAGAAAGGGTTGAAACTGAACATTGCAAAAAAAAAAAAAAGACTGATTCCCCGCTAGCACTTCCATTTCCTCATACCATGACCAAACAAAGAAAAGTCAATCACAACTCTGAAATCTTTAGAACTTTCAAACAGATAAGGATTAATATATCTTTATTGGATGCTATTAAACAGGTACCTTCTTATACTAAATTTTTAAAAGATTTGTGCACTGTGAAGAGAAAATTAAATGTGAAAAGGAAAGTCTTTTTAGCCGAACAAGTAAGTGTCATTCTTCATAACAATGATGCTTTAAAATATAAAGAGCTTGGTTGTCCTACAATTTCTTGCTTTATTGGAGAACATAAAATTAAAAAAGCTTTACTTGATCTCAGAGCTAGTGTGAATTTACTTCTATATTCAATCTTTCAAAGTCTCAATCTAGGTAAGTTAAAACCAATTTCTATAACTCTATTACTTGCTAATAGATTTATAAAAGTACCTAAAGGAATAGTTAAAAATATGCTAGTACAAATTGATAAATTCATTTATCTTGTGGATTTTATTTTCCTAGATACACAACCTCTTAAAGCATGTAATTTAATTCATGTTATTTTGGGACGTTCATTTCTTCCACCTTCTAACACATTGATTAATTATAGGAATTGATTGATGAAGTTATCATTTAGAAACATGACATTGGAGAAGAATATTTTCAACATTTGCAAGTAACCTAGAGATAATAATGATTTATAAGAAGTGGACTTTATTGAAAAATTAGTTAATGATTAATTTAAAACTATTTCCAATAAAATTGAATTTAATGAGTCTGAGAATTCACAAATAGTTTATATTCAGGAAGAATCAAAGACAAGTAATTAAAGACCACAAATTGAAGAGTTGCCACCACGATCAAATGAGTCTATACCTTCATGTGTTCAACCACCAAAACCTGATTTGAAGTCGTTACCATTCAATCTCAAATACTCATTTTTAGAAGAAAATGAAACTTTTTCAATAATAATTTCTTCCAAACTTAATGCACATTAAGAAGGTACATTGTTACAAACTTTGAAAATGCATAAAAATATATTAGGATGGACCATAACTAGCATAAAAGGAATTAGTCCTTTGATTTGCACACACAAGATTTATTTAGAGGAAAATGTTAAATCGTCTAGAGAAATACAACGAAGGTTTAACCTTAATATGAAAAAAGTATTGAGGAATGAAATCATTAAGCATTTAGATAATAGAATCATTTATCCTATTTTTGATAGCAAATGGATAAGTCCTACACAAGTTGTACCCAAAAAATCTGTAGTCACTATGATAAGAAATGAGAAAAATGAGTTAATTCCAACTAAGATTATTACTGGTTGGCGCATATGCATTGACTATAGAAAACTTAATTCAATGACTAGAAAAGATCATTTCCCTTTACCTTTTATGGATCAAGTCCTAGAAAGAGTTGCAGGTCATGAATTTTATTGTTTCCTAGATGGCTATTTAGGTTATAATCAAATTGAAATTACATTGGAAGATCAAGAAAAGATTATTTTCACATGTCCATTTAGTACTTTTACATATCAAAGGATGCCTTTTGGATTATGTAATGCACTAGCGACATTTCAAATATGCATGCTTAGCATATTCAATGATATGGTTGAATGTTTTCTTGAAATTTTTATAGATGATTTTTCTGTTTTTGGCGATTCATCTGATGATTATTTAACTAACTTAGAAAAGGTTTTGAGCAGGTGTGAAGAGAAGAATCTTATACTGAATTGGAAAAAATATCATTTTATGGTAACAAACGACATTATACTTAATCACATTATTTCATCAAAAAGAATTGAGGTTGACAAATCTAAAATTCAATTAATTGTCAACTTGCTAACACCAAAATTTGTTAAAGATGTTAGATCATTTTTAGGATATGCTAATTTTTATAAAAGGTTCATCAAAGATTTTAGTGTTATATCCAAGCCATTATGTAATCTTCTAACAAAGAAATATATTTTTAAATGGACTAAACAATGTGAAAAAACCTTTGTTAAGCTTAAAAACTTGTTTGCTTCTACTCTTGTAATTCAACCTCCTAATTGGTCATTATGTTTTGAAATAATGTGTGACGCTAGTGATTATGTCGTAAGTGCTATTTTGGGACAAAGAAAAGATAAGAAACCTTATGTGATTTATTATGCAAGCAAAACTTTAAATAACACTCAAATAAATTATACCATCATTGAAAAAGAATTACTTGCAGTAGTATTTGTATGTGAAAAATTTAGGTTTTATCTTGTCAGCTGACCTATTGTTGTTTTCAATGATCATGCAGCTTTAAAATATCTTCTTTCAAAAAAGCATTCTAAGGCTAGATGATTGATACTTAAAAGTGTATTTTTATCAAGGTTTTATATCATTATTTTGCACTTGAAATATCAATAACTCTTTAACTAAAGCATGTTTTATAATAATATATCTAATAATATAAGATATTTTTAATTTATAGTAAATATTCATTTTAAATGCAGACCTATCACATAAATGAAAGGATTGATTGATGAATTTAAGAGCTGAAATTGAAAGGATAAAGAGATGGCCAAACTTAGAAAAGAGATGTCGGTGCAATCCAAACCGGAACACTATTCAATAATTGGGTCATATCTGAAACTATAAATCTCAGATTTAAGTCTACTTTATATGGATGGAAAGGTAAGACATAGACCTACAACTTTTATATGGAGCCCAAGATCTAAAAAGGCCATTTTCAAGTCCAAATTGTTGCAACAATAAAGAACCCTGAATCTGTTCTCCAGCCCGAACGCTATTCAGTATTTTGTTCATATTTCGAGTTTTAGAAGTTGAAATGAGCTGGATTTGTTACACAAGAAAGATAAGACAATTTCCTACAACTTTTATATTTTCAAGTGATTCCAATTTTGACATAATCAATGATGTTTTGACAGACAAAAGAAGATAAGGATTGTCACCAAGTTAAGAGTTGGCCAGCTACTCATCAATTAGTTATCAAATCAATAGTTCCTAATTTTGTCTTATAAAAGGAGGCATTTGCCATGCATTTAGGCATCTTGGTTTCCAGATCAAGATCATGCTCTTGCTTTTTCTCTTTGTATTTTTTGTAATGTTCATGCTTTGCTTTTATTAATATCAAGTTTATGCCTTCCCTTTCCTTTCATTTATTTAGCTAACTTTTATCTTATTTATGTTCTTATTTTGTTTATTTATTTTTCTTTCTTTCATTATGTCTAGCTAAGTTTATTATGTCAAGGTGAAAAGGTTACACTAATGGTGTAAGAATAAGTATAGTATAAACTTAATATGGACTGTAATGTTTGATACTAACATGTTTTATATTTGTTATCTTCTTCACTCTTTAATACTTTACTTGTTAAATGACTAATCTTGATTTATGTTGTATAACACTTGGTACAACAAATGATTGGCACTTTCATAGCCCATACTGTATGGTATAACCAACACCTGAGCTATGAAAGGAACTTAATTTGTTGTTAACATAAGTTATAATCATGAATGCTTGATGAAATTTACAAGTATTAGCATTAATTGAATAAGATGACTAATGTAATCATGTTAACAATCTATAATCTAATTGGAACCTCCTTTGTATGTGGTTTCCAATTGAATAATAAGAGTTTATACTGTACTTGTTTGACATACCATTAGTGGATCCTCTAACCTTGACATTGTTTGTTATCATTGTTTAATCTTTACTTTAATTTTTCATCTCAAAGTTCTAATCAATTTTTCTTCTTCTTCTTTTTTTTTATTATTGTTGTTATTATTATTATTATTATTACTACTACTACTAGTATTATTATTAGTATTAGTATTATTATTGCTACTATTATTATTGTTGTTATTATTATTACTATTGTTGTTGTTTATAATTTGTACAATTAACCTCCTTGTGGTTCGACCCCGGTCTTGCCAGGTTATTTATTACTTCGACACTCCTGCACTTGGGAGAAGACATCAATCTTTTAGTCATGTCACTAGACTAATACGATGGATTTTGTTACTTGAAGAAGTTGATATCACAATCAAAGACAAGAAAGACACTGAAAATGTTGTCATGGATCATTTGTCAAGATTGACAACAGATTTAAGATCTGACATCACACCAACTGATGACTACTTTCCTGACGAATTCTTATTTTTTATCTCTACAATACCTTGGTTTGCTAATATTGTTAATTTTCTTGTTTTAGGACATTTGCCAGCTCATTGGAATACCCAAGATAAACGAAAGTTCTTGAACGAAGTGAATAACTTTTATTGGGATGACCTTTATTTATTCAAATATTGTCCTAATCAAATATTTTAAAGATGCATTCTAGATAATGAGGTAAGTAGTGTTATTAAATTTTTTTCATTCTAAGGTATATGAGGGTCATTTCTCATCAAAAAAGACAACTGCAAAAATCTTACAAAGTGGATTTTACTGGCCCATCATATTCAATGACTCACACTTATTCTGTAAGACTTGTGAAAATTATCAAAAGTTAGGATCTATTTTAAAATGTCACATGATGCCTTTAAATCTTATTCTTGTCATCGAGATCTTTGACTGTTGGGATATAGATTTTATGGGTCTATTTCCTACATCATTTGGTTTTTTATATATATTAGTTGCAGTAGATTATGTTTCAAAATGGATGGAGGCAATTTCAAGTCGAAACAATGGTCACAAAACAGTGATAAAGTTTTTGAAAGAAACTATTTTAAGTCGATTTGGAATCCCTCGAGCCATGATAAGTGATGATAGAACACATTTCTACAACAAGTTATTTAAGTCTTTAATGATAAAATCACACATAAAGTTGTCACCCCTTATCACTCTAAGACAAATGGACAAGTAAAATTTGCTAATAGAGAAATCAAACAGATCTTGAAGAAAACAATGAACTCTAATAAGAAAGACTGGTCTTTAAGACTTAATGATGCACTTTGGGCTTATCAAACAGCTTATAAAACATCATTAGGTATGTCACCTTATAGACTAATCTATGGAAACCTTATCACTTGCCTGTGGAACTTGAACATAAAGATTTTTGGACTATTAAAGCTTTTAATTCAAATCTTGATGATTTTAATTAGCTGCAGAAATTACAAATAAATGTACTTGAAGAAATAAGAAACGATGCATATAAAAATTCAAGAATTTATAAAGCAAGAATCAAAGAGTTTTATAACAAGAAAATACTGAGAAAAACATTAAATGTTGGTCAAAAAGTCTTGCTTTATAATTCTTGACTCCATTTATTTCCTTGAAAACTAAGATCAAGATGAAGCGGTCCTTTTATTATGAAACATGTATATCCATATGGGGCTTGTGATACTGAGAATCCAAAGAATGTTTTCAAAGTAAATGGACATCGTTTGAAAGCTTACTTTAATAATTTTTGAATTGAAAATAACTCTATTGAATTGGATGATCCTTTATATAAAGATTGATATTTTTTTCTCACATTTATTTTACGTTTCCTTTTGGTGTGACCTTTGTTTTGCTTGTTTTTTCCCCACCCTAATCACATGACGGATAACAGTACTCTATGACTTAAGTCGGTTCTTTCAATTTCCTATAATAACTGATATCTATGTATATATTTATTCAATTCTTTGCTTTTTCTCCCTTCTTTACATCTCTTCTCATTTGAAAATGGATATCACTCTTGAAAAATTGAAAAAATATTTTTCTACTCTGCTTTAAAATGCGATTATAAAAATTTACCGTGCTAGATGTGCAAGGTTGAGATTGTTAATGAACAATGAAATTCTTAAAGACATTCACTGGCTAATTGAAGCAAAGGTCCGATTATTAGGTGAGTCCTCTAATTCTTTCATTTAATACATGCGTCGAATAGGTAAAAGTACTTTTGCAAAGAAACGTCGTGCAAAATGACTGCAAGTCTATCACAGATGTGTCAGATATACTTGTAATGCAAAATATTATTCTTTTGGAATGGTATCTGTAAATTGTGAAGACAAAATACATACAGTTCATTAAAGATGGCCTGAGTAAGGAGTCTTTAGATAATCTTTTATTAACTTTTGAGACGTACTCTAGTGGAGATGTGCATCATGCAATTTATAATTTATAGCCACAATTCTATAAAGAACATGATTGATATAGTCTTAGGAATCTGACTAAGAAAGACCCTGTTGGCTAGTTTTTAAGAAAACTAGATGGGAAGCCTATCCCTGACCTATAGAAGGTGTTTAAGCCGTTTTTAGACGTAAAACCAAGAAAAGATATGAGCCACAATCACAACTACTTATACATACATATGTTAACTATCTGTACATACACATGTTTTTTTTAAATAATAATAAAAGAGAGAGAGAGAGAGAGAGAGAGACTCCAACTAGCCTACATATAGGTGATATGATTGTATTTCCACTTTCTCATCTATAAATTCTTTTTTTTCCTTCCCTTTATTTCAATTCAACCCACACATTCCACATATATCAAAGTGTGTAGAAATGACAAGTTCCTCAAGTCATCAAATACGAAATATTTGTGTTTTTTATAGATCTAATCCCGGGAAAGAAAAAAAGTTCTTAGAATCAGCAAATCATCTTGATCAGGTATTAGCTGCAAGAAAGATTCATTTGGTGTATAGAGAAGACAACCTTGGGTTGATGGGGGGTGTGTCACTAGCTGTATTTTTAGGAGGTAGTCACGTTTTGAGGGTTGTCCCCAAAGCTTTAGCAAATAAGGATATTAATGGAACAATAATTACAAAGAAACTACAAGTCTCCATAATGTCTGATTGAATGAATACAATGTTTAAACATGCTGATGCCTTCATTGCCTTGTCAGGTGGTCTAGACTCATTGGAAAAGATCTTTTATATTTTCTCTTGGGCCCAACTTCACATTTACCATAAACCTATCGGTTTGTTAAATGTTAATGGTTATTATGATAAGTTGTTGTCTTTTCTTGATCATGTTGTGGAACAAGAATTCCTAATATCTTCAGCACGACAAATCATAATCTTTGCTACTATTGCTGAATAATTGATTGATCAATTACAATCTTTCACACCTATAATTGATCCATCCATGAGTTGCATAAATTGGTCAACTAAAGACAACCGTAAAAAGCTTAAATTGGATCTGAGCCTTTGTTTGTGAAACCTTTTTTTATTATTTTATTTTGTTATTTTTTATATTTATTTAAGTGTGTTTTAGGTTTGTCAATGTTTATTGTTTCAAGTAATATCTTTTATACTCTATCTTTCTATCTTAGAACATTGAGGACAATGTTTCGTTTTGATTGGGGGGAAGAGGTAGTAGTTGATATTTACAAAAACAAAAATTACTAGCTATGTTTTCTATTTGCAAAACCATTACATTATTTATGTTGTTTTGTTAAAAGTAACAACTAAAGAAAAATGGTAGTATATAATTTGTTAAAAAAATAAAAATATAGATATGTTTGGTTTTGTAGCCTCACTAACCTAAATAATTAAGCCTATAGGGGTGTTTTAACACTTAATACCCTAAAGTCAACTGACTTGAGAGTTATTGGCCCAACGCTTATTATACGAGTTGAGAAGAAAAGCTTAAGGAAATCAAATATTGCATTATCTACGTATTAGCATCTACAACCCGAGTTATTAAGCTCGAAGGGGTGTCTCAACACCTAATACCCTAAGACCAACTGGCCTGGGAGTCATTAGCTGAAAGCTCATTATATGGGTTAAAAATGCATTGTGTTTTAAGTTATATGTATATATAAAAAAAGGAAAAAAAAATAATAATCTCAACCCAAGGAAGTTAACCTTAAATATTAGAACATAATATTGTTTTCTTCTAATAAAAACCCCATCATCTAAGTTTTTATACATTGAGCACGTAAAATTTTTTTTATGAATATCTTGTTTCAACAATATGAAGCATATATATATATATATAAATAACTCCTTAACTAGAGCATGTTTTATAATAACAAGTTTGATAATATAAGATACCTTTAATTTATGGTAAATGCTCATTTTAAATGCTGGTATTCTCATAATTCAAAGGATTGATTATTGTGATTAACTATTAGAAGTGAAAGGACAGAGAAAAGGTTAAGCTTATGAAGGAGATGCTGATTCACTTCAAATTCAAAAACTGGTCATTCATTGGATTATATCTAGAGCTATAAATCTTAAATTTCATATTAATTTATATCGATGAAAAGATAAGAATAGGTCTACAACTTTCATGTGTATAGAAAGACCCAGATTTATCATTTTCAAATTCAAAGTTTGGCTACAAAAGAGAAGTTTGAATCTATTTTGCAATCCAACCCAAATACTACTCAGAATTTTACCCATAATTGGTGTTTTAGAAATCCAAATGATCTAAAATTTGGTGGGCAAAAGAAAAGGATAATTTCCAACAACTGTCATGAAGAACACTTTACCAAATTCAAATTGCATCAATGTCAATTCAACTAGCCAAAGTGCTTGAGTGTTGTCCACCAAGTCCACTAATTAATAGTTGGCCACTACATCAATTATTAATTACCAAATGAATAGTTTTGAAATTTAGCCTATAAAAGGAGGTATTTTCCATTCATTTAGGTATCTTGTTTTCTATATCAAGATCATGTTCTTGCTCTCTCTCTTTATATTTTTTTGTAATGCTTAAGTTTTGCTTTCATTAATCTCCTGTTCATGTTTTTTATATCCTTTATTATACTTAGTTAACTTATATCATGTTTATGTTCTTATATTGTTTCTTTAAGTTTTTCTTCTTCATAATATCTAGCTAAGTTAATTATGTAAAGATGAAAAGGTTTCATTAATAGTGTTAAAATAAGTATAATATAAACTCAATATGGACTTCTATGCTTATATCCTAAACAATTTGTTATTAATATGTCTTATGATTTTTATCTTTTCTTAATACCTTACCTATTAAATGGTTAATCTAGATTTATGTTGTATAACACTTGGTACATCAAATACTTGATCCTTCATAGTCTTCGGCTGACATCATTATTATAAGATGAACTTGATTTGTTGTCAACATAAGTTAGCATCATGAATACTTGATAAAATTTATAAGTATGGTGTTATGTAAATAAGATAATTAATAGGATTATGTTGATAATTAATAAAGAGTTTATACCTTACTTATCTCTAATACTATTAATATATCCTTTAACCTTAACATTTATTTTTATCATTGTATAATCTTCACATTAATCTTTCATCTCAAAATCCTCTATAACTTTTCTTCACCACCACCATCATCATCATCATTGTTGTTGTTGTTGTTGTTGTTCTTATTATTATTATTTATAATTTATATAGATAACTTTTCTATGGTGCAACCCCGATCTTGCCGAGTTATTTATTACTTTGACACTCCTACACTTGGGATAAGACATCAACTCTTTGATCGTATCATAAATTTTGGATTTTAGTTTGGTTTAGATGGTTAAAAAGCTAAGACATGGGCCTAAAATATTCTTGGGAGTCCAAAACTCAATTCTGTCATTTGTAAATCCAAATCTTAGCATCAAAAGAGAAGTCTGAATCTATCCTGTAGCCTGGATACTGTTTAGTATTAAGTCCATATCTCGAGTTCTAAATGTTCAAATGAGCTCATCATATCTTAAGTTCTAGAAGTTCAAATGAGCTTATTCTTTTTTTGTTGGAAAGTTGAGATAAATGCCTAGAACTTTCATGAAAACTATTCGTTCAAATTCTAATATTAGCAATGATGTTTTGTCTAGGCATGAACATATAAGTTATCAACAAGTCAAGAGGTGGTCATCTACTCAATAATTAGTTATCAAATCAATAGTTTCAATTTTTTACCCATAAAGAGGTATTTTCCATATATTTAGATATGATTTTTATATTAAGATCATATTCTTGCTTTTTTTCTTTGTATTTTTATAATGTTTAAGTTTTGTTTTATTAATCTCTTATTTATGGTTTTTATTATAACTATATTCTTATATTGTTTATTTATATTTTTCTCTTTCATTATGTTTAGTTAAGTTTATTATATCAAGGTAAAAAGGTTTTACTAATGATGTAAGAATAAGTATAGTATAAACTTAATATGGACTTTAATGATTGATACTAATATGTTTTGTATTTGTTACCTTATTCACTATTAATACTTTGCTTGTTAAATAATTAATCTAGATTTATGTTGTATAAGACTTGGTACGATAAATGCTTAACCCTTTCATAGCCTACTGTATGGTTTAATCGATACATGTGCTATGAAAAGAATTTGATTTGTTGCTAATATAAATAACATCATGAATACCTAACAATATTTACAAGTATTAGTATTATTCAAATAAGATAACTAATGTAATCATGTTAACAATTGAGTAATAAAAGGAGTTTATACTATACTTATTTGAAATCCCATTAGTGAATTCTGTAACCTTGATAATTATTTTATCTTTTTTTAATCTTTACATCAATATCTCATTTTAATAGTTTTCTTCAAGTCCTTTTCATTTATTGTTTATAATTTTATATAGTTCATCTGCTTGTGGTTCGACATTGGTCTTACGGGGTTATTTATTACTTCAATACTCTTGTATTTGGGTTAAAATATCAATTTTTTGATCATGTCATATGTATATATTAATCTTTAAAAATAAAAACAATGTTAATGAGTTTAAGTTGGTGTTATATTTTTTATCAAGCTTGTGTTTTAACATCTAAGTCAATATGTCTTTTAGTTTTTAGAACCAACATAAACCTAGCATATTTTAAATTTAAAATCAGTTTTATAGTAAGTCAATGAGTCTTTTTAAAGTATGAAGCAACATGTATCAAGCATTGTATTGTGTTCAAAATTTATTTTTATAGAAAAAATAATAAAAAGGGATTAAAAATATAAATAAATAGATAAATATTATCTTTTCAAATTTAAAATCTACTAAAACATTTTATTTTTTAGACCACGAGAATTCTATAGTAAGCTAATTGATACAAATTATCATCCCCAAATTCAAGTCAACACAATTTATAAGGATATAATTAAAAAAAAAAGATTTCCAAAGTACCACGACACAAAAAAAAAAAAGAGAAGAGAAGAGAAGAGAATATTATTGAAATCCATAGTGTTTTCTTTAATAATGTATAGTAAAATCAACATTAGCCAAAATTTCAAAAATAATCAATTTGAATGGATGGCGATATAGATTACCTTGGTTGTGGACTCGTGTTTCGTTGTGGGCTTGTTTTATATTTTACATATAAAATATTGTTCATGTGCTGTAAAAGTATTTCAAAAAAGAAAGATAAATACGTGACTCAGGTCATAAATCTAATTGGGTTAAATAAACTGTTTTTATTTTAATTAGATGATAAAAAAGACAACGATAACAAATAGACCAAATTAACAAAAAAAAAATCACGATAACCTAAAAGAATATATATTTTATTTTAAATAAATGTTGTAGCTCAATTCTCAATCTATTAAATTTAGAAGGAAAAAAATTAGATAAAAAAACCTATAAATTAATCTAAATCTATTGAAATTAGCACGACAAACTTGTAAACCTAGTAATTAAGGTCGAGTCAATTTAGATTATCCTACTAAACTCACTATCTAGATTATAAGATTAGGATAACTCAACAGAAAAGAAAATAACAAAAAATACAAAGCTTATTTTAAAAAAAAAAAATAAACCTGCGTTAAACTTTTAAACTCGTGACCCGAGTCATTAAACTAGAAACACCTTATCTAAAAAAATCATGAAGCTTAGTTCCTTTTCAATCAAATTTTGAAAAAGAATAAAATTACAAAAATTAATTATAGAAAAAGATTCAAAACAATAATAAAAATTAAAAAAATTAAAATTAAAATAAATTTGATCCTTGATTAAATGATAAAATTGAAAAATAAATAAATAAAAAACCTAAAAAACAATCAAAAGAATAAAAATCAAAATTAAAACAAGAAATACAAACAATTTTTTATTGAAGGATTAGATTGAAAAGAAAATTTAATTTAACAAAAAATCAAAAGAATAAAATCCAAGTTTAAAAAAATAATACAAGAAAAATTAAGATTGAATAATAAAATTGAAAACCAGTAAAAATTCAACTAAAAAACTAAAAAAAGTTAAAAATAAATAAATAATCTAAAGCCTAAATATTAACAACAAAGAGGATGAAGATTGTGATAAAGAATTAATCTAGTGATAAAAAAAATTAAAAAAATAAATAATATTTAACCCATAACAAAAAAACGGAATTGCCCTTTATAAAATTGATGATAAAATAGACTGTATAAGGCTATTGTATGCATGTTTTAATTTTTTTATTTATTTCAATGGTAATATTATCATTTTAATATGCTGAAAACAAAAGAACAAATAACTTTATTTTATCAGATTAAAATTTTTTAACTCATTTTCTATGTTTAATAAATTAAAATAAATACATGCATTCCTAATCAATAGATAAATAAGTAAGATGAAAAGGACCTAGAAACCAAGACATTTGAAATGACAAAGATGTTATTATATTATTCCAAAAACCAAGGTTTTGGTGGAGAGTACTTGAGTTTTGATAATATAAGAGAAAAGAGGACTCAATTTGTCACACCTAATCAGCAAGACAACGGATAGGCTGTGCCAGTGGCCCTTCCCAAAATCGAAACGTCAATCCTCCTGACATCGCAAAACTAGTGCAGTCTACAAGGTTGACAAAAATCGCAAATTACTTGTGCGCAAATACAAATATCAGCTTGCATAAGTTCGAGGAGGGACACATTATCAAGCTGGTCTCTCGTCGAAGTCGATGAGCGGGAAGAACCAGGCGTCTTAATGCAATGGTTCTTCATCTCTCATGCACTAAGCTTGTCCATTTCCCTTCTGAGTGCGTTAGCCCTCACCAAGCTCCCAATGGTATTCACAGCTAACTTCAAATCCTCCAAGGGGTTCCCAGGCACTACCCTCTTGTACAAATAGCTATCAAATGTCATCTTTTGCACGTACTCATCCGCGCACATCTCCACAAAAGCTTCTCTTGCTGGGTTTGATCTATAGAAAACTTTCTGCAACACATCCAACACCTTGTATGTAGGCCAGTATGTCTTGTCCCATTTCTCCAAATATTTCCTCAAGTCACTTTCATCCACCATTCTCTTGCCATTTTCAGAGCCCTCAACTATTGCCTCCGCACACATTCTACCACTTTTGGCTGCGAAGTAGATACCCTCACCAGAGCATTTGGTTACATACCCCGCTGCATCACCCACTAATGCCACTCTCCCTGATAATCTGCGAGGTCGGGGGTGTTCTGGTATTGGGTGTGCTTCCACTCGTATAATCTTACCACCAAGGATCTTGTCCCTGGCTCTGTTTCTCGTGGCTAGTTGAAATTTTTTGATGTCACCTTTGTGTGTCACCGTGCCAGTTCCAACAGCAACATGGTCACATTTGGGGAAGACCCACCCGTAGAAATCTGGTGATACATCATCACCAACATACATCTCAGCTAAATTCTCATAGTACACCATTTTATCACTAGGGATTTTTATTCTCTCCTGTAAATATGAGGGGGGGAAAGATTAAGAAGAATTCAAGAGCATCAACAGAGGAGGATTCATGAGTTCAATACAATAATGTTTGAGCAAAATCCATCTGTGGAAGCATAAACAATGCCCTGTATGTCGGAAGCTTATGTAAACATTGTATCTAAAATATTTATTTACAGAAACGGTAGAGAGAATATAGCAATAATTCATCCGGGCTATAATAATAATAATAGTAAGATTAGCTATATGGCAAACGAGCATCAAAATTTCAGCTGCATTACTACAGTATTCATTGCAGCTATGATTGTGTGTGTGTGTGTGTGTATGTTCGTCAATCCACTGATGAAATTCAATATTGCACCATATTATTATGAGATCGAAGAACTCTCCAATGCAGTTGATCAACATAAAAAAACGAGGGCAAGAACAATGATGATATCTCAGGTACCGGGTTATCTTCAAGATATGATATATATTATTTTTTGAAATACTTCTAACATGCTTCTCGAAGCAAAGTTTTAATCATGAAGTTTTTATAAACTCAATTTACTTTATGCTATTAACTAAACCAAAATCTTAAAATTGAAGTTATTAAATGAAATATCAATATATTATTTATATTATTTTGTACTGTAGGAATGTGAAATCGACATCTTCCACATTTGGATAAAAGTTTTAAACAAAGCCTTCAAGGCAATTCATAACTGGACAGAACATAACTGATCTCATTAAAGCAGTGTGTGAAGGAAGATGTTACCAACAGCATATAAATTTTAAGTAGAAATATCAAGTAATTAATTAGAAACATTTAACATTAGCAATTAACTATACCTGAAAAGCAATAGCGTAGTCATAATCACCAGCATCAATTGACTTGGCGACACGCGAATTTGCCCCATCAGCACCAATAACTACATCAACCTCCAAAGTTTTCCTCTCTCCAGTTCCACCTTTCTTCCCATCATACTCAGTATAATGCAAGACATAGGGTGAATTAATATTTTCACTCCCTTTTTTAGGAATGTCCATTTTCAAGAACAAACCATTTATCACTTTAGCCCCATTCGTTGATGCTCGTTCTCTCAAGTACGCATCAAGCACCTCACGCCTCACCATGCCAATGTACTCGTGAGGCTTCAAAGTTCGTCCAATATCAACGGCCACATTAGAAGGAGAGATCATCTTCATCTTGGTCACTCTCCGATCTATAATGTCCAGTGGGAGGTCAAACTCACCCACCATGCACAAAGGGATAGCACCACCGCATGGCTTGCAGTTGTCCAGCTTTCGTTCGATGAGGTATGTTTCAGTGCCTCCTTTGGCTAATGTTTCTGCAGCAGAACCACCGGCAGGACCGCCGCCGATGACGGCTACTCGGAGGTTGCGGTTTTGGAGCTTCGGACTAGACTTGCTGGCTGTGATTCGAAAGCGGCGGTATGAGAAAGAGGATATGGGGTTTGTGTGGGAATGGAGTACTTTGGGATGTTCCTGGGAGGAGTGCCGGAGTCCGGTGAAGGATTTGAAGACAACGGAAGAAGCCATTTCGTTACGGTTGGGTTTGAGAATGTTTTCGAGCCTTTTAAAATGTATTGTTCATTTTTTCTGATGACTTAAGCATTGCTACGTTCTTGGATTTTCTTAGTAATTCTTGTACGAGCTCCCAGATTTCTGGTGGATAAGGTTTTGGATATGAGGAGACGCTGGCTGTTGGATTAACAAAGTGAATGGCATAGATTGGATATGGATATTGCATGTAGATTTCGGGGGGTGTTCTTAATAATTTAATTATATTATTATTTTTATTATTAAAAAAATAAATAAACACATCAGCCTTTCCATGTAAAACAAGAGACAAGGCAACGTGGATTATTACAATGCACTAATAATTTTGCCCAACATATTTGTATGAAAAAGGCTGAGTTTTGAGAGAGGGAAAAAAAAAAGTCTTTTCACGGGTTAAAATGATATTATCAATTTATTTGGAGTAAATTATTTTTTTATATTTTTATTGAATAATTAAATTATTAATTTATCTTTTAAAAACAAAAAATACAACTTGTGTTTTTGGTTTTGTAATTTTTTTTAACAATGTAATTACGTAAATACTGTTATAATGTTGTTTTTCTTTTATTTACGTCTAAGTGTTTCATCACTTTCCTTTAGGTTTTTTTTTTAACAATTGTTGATTAGAGTTTGGGGTGGTTAGATTTTTTTATAATATATAAAATATATATATATATATATATATTATTTACGTGTGGTATCCGGGCCAGCTTATGCGCACCCCGACTAATTCACACAGTCCACTGAATATCCTGCAAGCCCAGTGAACAGGTAAGGTACCGCGGGGATAACAGGCATGCATGGTGAGATTCGAACCCCTGCGGAGGAAGGGGACAAGCCCCTTCTACCGCTGAGCTAGAACCTCACTTGTATATATAAAATATATTTGATAAAACAAGTTGCTAATATATACATGGCCCGTGCGAATAAATAAAAAAATTCTTGATTTTTAAGTGGTGTGTGCAGGTTTTTCTTGTTATTAAACATCATCTTTAACAATGATATTTAAAATGATACATCAAAAAAATTTTAATGGTGACAAACATAATAGTGGAGGATATAAAGTGTGATTTTGATAGATTTTTTTGTCATTCTTTCTTTTTTCTATCTCATCTCTTGAACATAGTACACAAATTTCTTGTTATTTATTTTATTTATACCGTATGATCCTCATTCTTTTCATTTGCATTTAATTTTTTTTAAATCTTTTGTAGGATAATTTTTCTCTTCAATTTCATTCATATCATTTGATTTCATTTAGTTTTCATTTCAAATTTTATCCTCAGTCTTTTTGTTTTTATTTATTTTATCTTTTGTGTGTTATTTTTAATTTTATTTTATTTAATTTTTATTTAAAATTTAATCCTTATTCTTTTAATAACTATTTATTTTATTTTTAGTATTTTTCTAAATTTATTTTAATTTCATCTATTAATATTAGGGATTGCAATTTAATTTGAACCCAATAAATGTCATCTCAACCCAGCCAGATTGGTTGGTGTTTTTATCATGGTTATCTTATCCAATGAGTAATGAATAGTGGAAATCCTGGGAATAAAATTTTACATAAATTAAAAATAATATAGATGAAAAAAATAAAATAATTAATGTATAAATTAAATAAATTGGGGATCAAAAAATTTTCTAGTATAAAATTTCTTGGGTGTGTGTGTAAGAGCTTTAATTAACTTGACTATAAAAAGGGTAAGGTTAAATATAGAAAACAAATTAAATGTTAAGAGATTAAATTATAAAAAGATAAAAAGGGGTGTAACTCAAATAATAAAAGGAAGAAAAAAAGGGATAAAAAATAAAACAGATAAGTAAGTGGGGTCAAATATAAAATAAAAAAATAAGATTATAAATATCTTATTTTCTTATCTTTAAGGTTAGTTGCAGCAACAACAAAAAAAAGAATAGAAATTTCATTTTTCCACCGAAAATTAAAAGAAAAACACCAAAATTTAGTAAGTTTATCCAAAACTTGGATCAAGCTAAGAAAAGCATTGTTAGGCAAGGAAATTAGTAAGAAACAAGTGAATAAATTTGTAAGGAGAAAAGGAGAGAGTGAGGGTCTGGTGTGTAAAGAGAGAGTTATAAAAAATTTTCAACTGGTTAAAGATTGAGATCTAATTTTTTACTAGATAAAAGGTCTAAATTTAATTATGTAAGCCAATTTAAATTCAATTATGAACTTGTGTAAATCTTGAATTTGAGTTAAAGTTATTAAGTAAAATTTTAAGAAAATATAGAATCATGTGGAATTGAATTAATTAAAGTATTGAAAATTGTCTTAAATGTAAAAGTATGTAAAGATACCTAAGAAAAAAATTCAACAATTAAAGAAGCAAAAGAAATTGATTTTTAGAAGGTGAATTGGAAAAGAAGAATTTCTAATTTTTTTTTAATAAATTGCTTGTCATGTGTTGTTTATAATGTGAAAAAACGGTTGTTGTGGAGGTTGAGTGGAAAATGGAGATATTTGAGGGTTCATGCGTTAATGAAATTGGATAAATCTATCTTTCTAACATTCATAGGAGATTCAAGCCAAAAAGTGATAGAATTGGAAAGAATAATAATTTCATAAACATTATAGCCAAGAATGTTAGTTTTCCGATGAGACTAGCCTTATCTAATTTGGAGTTCTAGAACTTTATATATAGATAAAACTCTAAGAAGAGATCGGGTTTCCATTCTTATTGGTAATTATGACAAGTTGTTAAAACAAGTAATTTAGATGCATTAAAAGCATGATTAGGTTTCTTTCCCTTAAAAAATTATGTAGTTTTGGGCTTTAATGTTCAAAGAAAATAAACCATGTTTGAAAATGAGATTTGTAATATTAGTTATGATTAAATAAATAAATAAAATAATAATTTTAAGGGATATAATGAAAAACGCAACTGTGAAGGAAGAAATTGTTGAAGGGAAGTCAATATATGCTGATTTTATTGTTATTAAAAAAAATATAACTTGAATATAAAATAATATGATATACTTGTAAATACACGAGGAATCAAATGAACTGTATAATAACATAAGAGAGCATAAGCCAAACTTTTACGGCACCCATATCTTTCTTAAATGTACATACTGAAAGTTTATTTAATTTTGGGTTTTATATATATAAATGTTGTCCAAAAAGAAAGCATATAATAAAATTAATGAGAAATGAAAATAAACTTGATTAATTATTCTGGTCGAGAATAATTAATGATACCAATGAGTTTTATTAATATCGATATTTTTTAAATTTTATTAGTAGGTTATGAGAATTTAAAGATAATGATATTTATAGGATTTACTAATATTAATATGATCATTTTAAAATATAAAAAATATTAAATTTGATTAATTATTTTAAGTTAAGAGTAACTAATAATACCCATGATTAAGTATTAATTAATTTCTCAAAATTAAAAATGCAATCACATACCTTGGCTTAACATCAGAATGGTAGAAAGAAGTGAAGAGGATCTTCAAACGAACCACCATAGCCTGAGGAGATGCCACCTCCACTTGCTCCATCACCAGTGGCTTTCTAGCTTCCCATGCTACATGAACTTCAATACAGCCATCCAATCAATTATAAAAAAGAAAAAAGAAAAATAAAAATACATAAACATATCAAGTCATGGATCAAAAACATTGTATGTATTTATAAAGGCCAAATTACAGATAGATTAATCAAATTCATTATCCGGTTTTCTTGTAATTTTTCTAGAATATGACTAAGCTTTATAAAAAGTAAATGAATTGGAATGAAAAAGCAATGAAGAAAGAAGTAACAGGAACCGATTCTCTAAGAAAACTGAACGATGCAAAAATAATTAGCATTACGACTTGAAGAAAAAGGAAATGGAGGAATGTATCTGAGGCCCTCTTATGGACAAGAATCAGTTGGGTGCTTCCACCTACTCTGATGTCCGTGGGCATGTCACATGTGGCAATCCTAGAGGTCCTTCCATGATTACACGTCTTGTGCATGCATTCATGCTTGACAGGTTAATTAAATTGGCAAAGCAAGCACGAAGTTGTGGGATAAGTGCCAGAGACAGGAAGAAAAGTTGAAAAGTTCGAAGTTGAAGATCAAATGGTGGGGGTGAGGCGTATGGTTAGGTCATGCCACACGTGATACTTGTAGCAACAGTATTGAAAATTATTGCCCAGACATTACACTCATATATGTTAGTATTTATGTTCTAATATATATTTTATTTATTTTTAATATTTATCAAATATTTAATATATAAATCTAGAATAAATATAAAGTTTTTGGACAAAAATACTTTGGGAAATAAATTATAAATTTGTTATTATTATAAAAATCATATTATATTTAAGGATTATTCTCAAATATTCTTGGTCAATACTCTATTAAAATTAAATATTAATTAGATTTGTTAATACTGATTTATATTATGTTCTTTTCACTATGAAAAAAAGCAACCATACTCTTAAATCGAAGCATAAAGAATAGAACTAATATATAAATATTTGTTAAATAAAATGTATACTAAATTGACCCGCATAATAATTCTATATAAAAATATTATCTGTGTCTATGAAAAAGGCTCACATAACGGTTTTATAAGTGATTCTTAGCTTTGATATCATTAAGTTATTTTATATAATGAATATGATGTTTTTATTATAGTACATAATATTCTAATGAAGGGAAATAAATGAGCAGATATTAAACAATAATAAGAATCATATGAAGGTATTTAAGTAATTAAAAAAATTATTATTTTACATGGATTAAAAAGAAAAATTTCATATGTTTTAAACTAATATTGACTGTAAATTTTTGTGTATGTGAAATGAGATTAAAAAAAAATTAAATTTTATTAAAACAATTAATGAATATGATATTGAGAACAAATATGAATAGACATAGTATACATAATTTATGTTATAATATCTAAATTAAAATATTATTGATGAAAAAAACAATTACATTAAAAAATTGATTATTGAAAAATTAAATCAAACAAATTATGATTTTCTTAGCCATTAAAAGATCATGATAAGCTGATTTACATTATACTTAATTTCAAACATAAATCGATTAATCTTTTAATTAATATTAAATTAATTTATTTAACTTTATTTTATTTTCAATTATAATTTATATTTGAGTTAAATAATAAGATATATAATTATTAATATTATTTTTTATTGAAATAAATGATGAATAATAATTTATTATTATTGTTATTATTTTCATTTATTATATTTAGTTTTCCTAGTCATTGTGTTTATAAACTTTTCATTTACTTCTGTTACCACGAATAAATAAGTGAAAAGAAAAGGTACGAGGACAAAGGAAAAAAAATTTAGAGAAATTTATAATTTTTTTTAAGTAATCTCCCTTTATAAAAAAATAAAAATATATTAGAAAAAAGGTATTTATAAAAAAAGAAAAAAGAAAAAAGAAAAAGAACCAGCATAAACACGTTAGGCTTAGGAGAAGGTCTGCACGCGCATGGCTACAGTACACCAGGCCCGACCTTGAAGAAAAATTAATAGTAAAAAAAAGAGAAGCCTTTGAACGACAAAAATGATGCGTCGTCCACGGTTCCTTAATCTTCATTCCTTCATAATCTAGCGGTGTTGTTGAATTTCGAAAACCTTTTATTTTGGTTTATTTTTCACCAAAAACACACCTACACGCTCACCAGTCACCATGGCGTGTTGTTGTGGGTGTGGTGTGTTTTTTAAACCTGAAAATAAATTCTCAACAACTATTCGATCAATTATTTTAATTCCTTTCTTCTACATCTAAAAATTCAAATACACACGTTTTCTAGTTTCTATAATAAAAATGATTAATATACATATCCTTGATGAAGTAATTTTAATAATAAAAACTAAAAATTTATTTTAATGAAATTTTTATATTTAATGATGTTTTTAAAAGGATGTTGGAAGTATGATAACGGTTATTTTTAAAATATTTTTTATTTTTAAAAAATTATTTTTGATATTAATATATAAAAATAATTTAAAAATATAAAAAATATTAATTTAAAGTAAAATAAATAAATAAATTTAAAATTATTTTAAAATACTTTTAAAATGGAATAACAACTACTGGTGTAGCCCGTGGCCAGAAAATGAAAAGGACTCCCTTGCCCTTTTGTTTTAAACGAAGTTAAATATAGTAATTGACCAATCAGAAAGGCATTTTAAGGGCTTCAAGACATGACAAGGGTATCGAGAAACCACCATTAATTAAAATACACGTGTCATGTAATAAGAGGGAGAGATAAACTTTTGATGGTGCTGTAAGTTGTAACAAACCAGAACTCCAAGGAGTACGTGGTCGTTGTAGTAGGTTTGGGTCAGTGTAACTATTTGTTCATCAAACAATATCTACCCTCTGACTCACAAGATATCCTCAGTAGTTACAACGCCTTGCACAAAATCTTTAGCATCTCACTCTGGCATTTGTTTAAATCAAATCCCGCATGGTGATATTTCAATTCACAACAATCTGAAGAACCGGGAAAGACACCAGTAGTTACTCTGTGAAGAAATGAAGTTCGAGGTTGCCTTGGCGATATGGGTGGTGGTGGCTGTCCTCGGAGTTACGATTGATGGAGGTGAATGCAAGATTGTGCAGTTCATTTTCGGAGATTCACTCTCGGATGTCGGCAACAACATGTACCTGAGTAGGAGTCTTGCTCAGGCAAGCTTGCCATGGTATGGTATAGATTTTGGCAATGGACTGCCCAACGGCAGGTTCACCAATGGGCGGACGGTTGCTGATATAATAGGTAACGTCAAAAGAGCTCACCATGCATGCATGCCACCTATATACTTTATTTAGCAGCATGCCAGCGCGCAATCATTTAATGATTAGATACTGAAGCTGTATATTAGAATTTGTTGTCATTGATCGAATTAAGCTAGAAAGAAGTGTTTTCTTTTACTTTTTACACATAATATATAGTTCCCTGATAATAATTCTTATATATANTATATATATATATATATATATATATATATATATATATGGCAGGTGACAATACCGGGCTACCGAGACCACCAGCTTTTCTAAGCCCATCTTTAACCGAAGATTTGATCCTGGAAAACGGTGTAAACTATGCATCTGGAGGTGGTGGCATTTTGAATGAAACTGGTGGCTACTTTGTAAGTTAATCAATTACTAGGAGTGTATATATATGTTTATACACACACACACACACACGAACACACACTCTAGCCCTAATTAAGACTTGCAAATATTTAAATCCATATAACTTCATTTTGACAGATTCAGAGGCTTTCCCTCAATAAGCAAATTGAGTTATTTCAAGGAACGCAGCAGATGATAAAAAGCAAAATTGGGAAAGAAAAATCAGAGGAGTTTTTCAAAGAATCCCAATATGTGGTTGCATTAGGAAGCAATGACTTCATCAACAATTATTTAATGCCAGTTTACAGCGATTCATGGAAGTACAATGATCAGAGTTTCATTGATTATTTAATGGAAACTCTTGAAGGGCAGCTAAGAGTAAGTTGAAATTTAAAAATCAGAGAGAATACTTGTGAAAAGAAGATCATATATCCTCATCTTTCTTTCAGTTACAAAGGGTACTTGATTTTGTTAATTTTGTACAGAAATTGCATGGCTTCGGAGCACGGAAGCTGATGGTTTTCGGGCTGGGACCAATGGGCTGCATCCCTCTCCAAAGGGTCCTGAGCACAACCGGAAAATGTCAAGAGAAAACAAACAAACTAGCTATTGCTTTCAATAGAGCTGCAAGCAAGTTATTAGATAATCTGTCCACCAAACTTGTAAACGCTAGCTTCAAATTTGGAGAAGCTTATGATGTTGTTAACGATGTCATCAGCAATCCAAACAAATACGGTACGTGTGCTTCATCCCTTTCTCTTTAATTCAACTCAATTTAACTCTGCCAGTCGTAGCAGGTACCTAAATTATCTTTATGATGGTACTCTGAAGTTGTTCATTAATTACTCATTTTAAAAAATCAATCCTGACGAGTCTAACAAAGATTCGTTATTTGTTAAACGTCCTAAACATTATGAATCACTTGTAGAGATACCATCTTAAACATACCACAGAGACCAATGGGTTTCACTAGGTTCTTAGAAAAATACCACAGAAAAATACCACAGAGACCATCCACATTGATACTTATTTGAACGTTCTTTAATTTTGGTCGTTTATTTCTTTATAAAATAAAGTTTATTCATTGTAATGAATTATTTGATTGCTCTAATTAATCATGTGCTAATTTAGTATGATGTTTTAGTATAATTAATGCTTGTAATATAATTAATGAATTATTACAATCATAACGGCGTCCATGACATTGAGATTCTATTTAAAATTACGCATCTAAACATTTAAATTGTAAATGCAATGAACTATTAAATTCCGTAATCCATTATATTCAACAAAAACATACTGTAAAATCTGATATTTACGTAGATATTAATTAATCACTGTCAAAGTTAAAGTGAAGTGGAAACATGTATTAATATAAACGGGTTAGCTGATTTTATTTATGCATTTTATATAATTTTTGAATTATATAATAGATGATAATCTTGTTATATTAGACTAAAACTAAATAAACTGGTGTCGACAAATTTAGACCTAGTTCATTATTTGTCTTTAAAGCTGGCTGCCATTGCAGCAACGAAGCTTTAAAGACAAGACAGAGAGGAAATTAGAAAAAAAGTAGCTTCGGACGTTTTCCTTCCTTCATTTTTACATGACAAGTTCTGAGTTTCATGTTTGTAGGATTTGACAACGCGGACTCGCCATGCTGCTCCTTTGGGCAAATACGACCTGCTCTTACATGTCTTCCGGCATCGACGCTGTGCGAGGATAGAAGCAAGTACGTGTTTTGGGACGAATACCATCCATCAGACAGCGCAAATGAGTTGATTGCAAATGAACTTATCAAGAAATTCGGATTCACTCGTGTCAACGGCACGAATGCTCCACCAGCCTCAGCACCATCGCCTGTTACTGCCCCGTCACCTGTTATTGCCCCGTCACCTGAGGGATAAAATATCACTATGTTTTCTTTTTCTTTTTAATTTATTTTATAATTGCTGCGAATTTATCGTACATTCAATAATTATTAATAAGATTGAATGAGTGTTTCTTATGGGAATGGTAATGTGAGAAGTTTTTTAAAAGTATTTTTTATTTAAAAATATATTAAAATAATATTATTTAGATTTTTTTTTATTTTTAATCTTAATATGTTAAAATCATTAAAAACACTAAAAAATTAAAGGATGATTCCCATAACAATCTAATATTAAAAAAAAATTGAAGAAGAAGAAAAAAAGGTTGTTAAATAATGAATTTTTTTTATATAAAATTTTCACTAATAAAACATAGATAAATACAAAAACAAATACTGAAAAAAATATTTTTGTTGGTAAATTACCAATGAATTTAATCAATGATATGTCATTTTTACCAATAAAATTACATACCAACATAATTTATTTCTTCTGTAAATTTTATCGATAAATTCGTTGATAAACTGTGAATATTGTTAATTATATCAATTATAAAAATAATTACTAATACAAACTTTGTTAGCATTTTCTAGAGAGCTTTAAAACTATTCATTTTTTAATTGCACTGTTAATTACTATTATTTATAGACAAAATTATCAACGAATTGAAAAGTTATCGGATTAAATGAGTGTTTGTTATTGTAATGTGAGATGTTTTTTATAGGTTTTTTTATTTAAAAATATATTAAAAGAATTTTTTAAAATTTTTTAATTTTAGTATGTTAAAATCATTAAAAACACTAAAAAAATATAAATTTAATACTTGTATTCACATGCCATCTTGTTAACAAGTAACTTGTTAGCTTTTTATTGTATATCAAATAGAAAACATTGTTAATTATCCAACCATCTAAAAAGGAACAAGAAGAAAAGAATCATTATACTATATAATATAATATTATATGAATATTGAAGATAAATTAAGTTTTTATTAATAATAAATATATATTTATATAAATATAATAATATCATGTGTAACCAATCAAATCGCTATGGAGTATATTAAACTAAAAATTAGTATATATAATATATACAGCTAATTGGTTATTTACATGTGAAATGAACTTTATTTATGTAAACATAATTAATTTTAATAAAGGCTTTACTTATATATTCATGAAATATTTAATTAATAAATTTAATATTTGATTTATGAATTTAAAGTAAAGATAAAGTTATTAGGGCAAAAAAAATTTACAAAGAAAATTATAAAGTTGTTATAATTATAAGATTCTTATTATAATAAAACATTGTTTCTAAATATTTTTAGTCAATATTTTATTAAGACTAGATATTAATTAGAGCTATTAAAACTAATATAAATTATGTTCTTTTTCTTATAAAAGAAAACAGTTTCTCTCATAAGCTGAAGTATGAGGGATCCATGAAACTTATATATAGATGCTTGTTATATAACATGTACATTAAACTGACTTGTATGAAAATTCTATATAGAGAGATCACATATGTCCATAGAAAGACTAACATGATGGTTATATAAGTGATTTTTATACATGATGTCACTAAGTTATCTTATATAAGTAATGTCATACTTTGATTTTGTTACACGTGTTCTACTCAAGGATAACAAACAAGCATATATAGGGTATAATATGAACTATATGAAAGTATTTGAGTAATCAATAAATGATTCATTATTTTAGGTGAATTAGAAAAAATGTTATATTTGTTCTTAAATAGCATTGATTATAAATCCTTACGCAATATAGAATGAGGTTTTAAAAAAATTTCAAATCTTATTCAAATAATCAATAACTATGGTGTTAAGAACATGTATGATTAAATAGAGTAGATGCACTTTATGCTATAATATCTAAATCAAAATATAGATGATGAAAGGATAATAATTACTACAAGAAACTAGTGGTTAAAAGATTAGGTCAAACTATTTATAACTTTTTCAAATATTTAAAAGATCATAATAAATTACTAGATATTAAATCAATCAGTTGTGGAATTGATACTAAATTAAATTATTTAATTTATTTAATATAATTTTATTTAGAATTATAATTTATACAAAATAACCTATTTTTTTTTTAAAAGTGACCCAAGTCAATCTGGGTTAATCTATTAAACCCGCTATATGGATCATTAGATCAAGATAAATACATAAAAAATAAATTAAAAACAAATGAAGTCCTATTTCAAACATATCTAATATTGAAGGTTGAAATAAAAAAAAAACAACATAAATTAATGAGACTAGTATATAACCCAACATCAAAGAAATATTGAAAAACATTTCCCAAAACAACCTAATATTAAAGGATTCAATTGAAGAAAAAAAAGTTGTTGAAAGATGATTTTTTTTTTAAATTTTATCTTGTAAAATTTTTACTAGGTATTAGATTTTATAATTTATTTTAATGTGCTTTGTATGGAGTTATCTCATTCTCCTTACTTGAGTTTGACAGATTATCCTAGATTAACCCTAGTTATTATTTTTGTTATTTTGTTATTTTTATTTTTTTAATTTAATTCTTCAATATTAGGTTAATTAGGAATTGAACTTTATAATCTATTTTTTATAACCTAAATTGTGAGTTAAACCAATTGACTTGAGTTTTATTTATTTATTTATTTAATTTTATCCTTTAATATTAGGCTGATTGAGAATTAAGGTTCATAATTTATTTTAATGTTTGTTTTATGAGGTTTTTCAGTCTCATGTCTAGGTCACTAGTTTGTTTTTTTACTTAAAAGGTTTTTTATGTGTTTTTTTTTTAATTTCACATTTCAACATTAGTTTGATTGTGAATTGAGTTTCATAATTTATTTTAATATGTTTTTTAATTCTCATCTCATGATTTAAGTTTGAAAAGTTAATTTGCATCAACTTGACTCATTTTTATAGTTGAATTTAGTTTGTAATTTTATTTTTTAATATTAAGTTGATTAAGAATTAAATTTAATATTTATTTTAATTTACTTTCTATAAGATTATTAGGGTCTTATGATCTGGACAGCAGATTTGGTAAGTTAATCTGAGTTGATCTAATATGCTGTCATTTTAATATTTCAAAAAAGATGTCATTTTAATTTTTTTAGTTAAACAATATGTTTTTGATAATTCAGATTGTTTTTAAACCTTTTAAGTCAACTAAGTTATATCAAATCAATTTCTATATAA
The DNA here is from genome assembly GCA_015708895.1 of Populus ilicifolia. Lineage (NCBI taxonomy): Eukaryota > Viridiplantae > Streptophyta > Magnoliopsida > Malpighiales > Salicaceae > Populus > Populus ilicifolia. The sequence goes on along the minus strand of SRLM01001663.1, from coordinate 25,918 downwards.
TTTTAATTTTTTTATTGAAAAAATACATTAACAACCCTTAGAAAATTTTTTAATGTCTAACAAAATTAGTCTTTAACTTATCATTACCTAGGTAACTACTATTTCAAGAATGCCATTGTAAAATACAACATGTTTGTTTGCAAATGATTAATATTTCAAAGGAAGTTGGAATAGAGTTAATTACATAATTCTTATGTTTTTTTTTTGTTATCATTTTATACTAAAACAAAAAAAGTGTGGATAGAAGCTAGATGAATAATGCTGTTCTCTATACACGATTATGTAACCAAATTAACTTGTACATCATTATGTGACCAAATTAAAATTATACTGAACATAAAAACTATCATGAAATCTCATTAACATCCATTTTAAATATGCTTGAGGACATGATTTATGAATTATAATATGCTTGAGGACATGATTTAAACAACCTTTGAAAACATTCTTTATCAACAAAATACGCATATCAACAAATAATTACCGAACTATTATATTCAAATAATACGCAAGTTTCTGTATGATCAAAGAAAATTCCTGTCTATTATTTTATACTTTATTAACAAGTAAAATCTTTCTAAAATAAATAAATAATAAAATCTTTCTCCTCTCCATTGTGCAACATTTTCAATCCGACTATGTCAACCATATTTTATGATTATGATGATTTTGATGTCACTACATACAGAAATAATATTTTTATTTATTATTAACTTATCAATTTACGAGTTTATCAATTAGATGCAATTGTGTAGCTAAAACTCAAAATATATAAACAATATCATTAAATTTAATGAATCATATAATTGACTTGTGAAGCATGTATCTCCGACATTTCTCTTATTAAAGTAGTATCCAGTGATATCTTAATCAATAGAAAATATGCTTTATGAATTGTTAGAAAAATAAAATAAAAATTAAAAATTAAAATAATTAATATAATAATAATAGATATAGAGCTCAACTATATCATTGATCCACATTGCATTGTGAGTAGCATCAATATTTTTAATGTAAAATGAAATATCCAAGCGGTGCTAACATATTTTTTAATAAAAAATAATTATAAATTTAAAATATAAGATATATTAGATTATATTTTTTAAGTATTAATATAATGACATATTAGAGATATATTTATTTTTCAAATATTAAGATTATGACATGTTATATTAACATGAGTTAACCTGTTAACTTTACCATTTAAGTTATGAGACCATGATGATTCTATAGAAAATAAATCAAAATAAATTATAAAAATTAATTTTTAATTAACTTAATTTTGAAAGACAAAATAAAAAAAATATATTATATATAAAAAAAACTATATGAGTTAACTCTGATTAACCAATTAAACCTATTACTGAGGCTGATGGATTATAACAACCCCATAAAAAGAAAATTAATAAAATAATAATCTTTAATTTTCAACCAACTCAATGCTAAATGCTAAAATAAAAAATAATAATTAAAAAAGGATAAAAGGCAAAACCCAAATCAATTTGAGCTAATTTAATAAACTTGTGGCCTGTTTCATGAGACTACGATAATTTTATAAAAAAATAAATTAAAAAATTAAAAAGTTTTATTTTTAACAAATTCAATATTAAAATTAAAAAAATAAATAAATCCATGAGATCCATATAGCTCTATAGAAAGCAAATTAGAAAATAATTTCAAACTTCAATTCCTAGACAATCTCTTGTTGGACGGTAAGAAAAAAAATAAATAAAAATAGATTTTGTTGTTGGAGAATGAAATTAAAAAATATATATATATTTAATTAAAAATAAAAAAATAAATAGAGTCAACATGTCATATCTATAAACTAAGTCATAAAATTAAGATAATCAAATAAAAAAATAAAAAAATATAAAGCTCAATTAAAAAAAATCTCTAAAAAATTAAATAGATTCAACTGGGATTAAACTACTAAATTTGTGATTTAAATTATAAGATTAAGATAATTTTATAGAAAAAAATAAAAAATAAATTTTCATTCAACTCAATGTTGAATGACGAAATAAATAAATAAAATTAACTAGAAAAAGTAGCCCAAAAAATATCCATTTCAACCTAGATTAATCTATAAAACCTTTGACATGGATCATGAGATCATAAACAATTTATAAAAATAAAATAAATAAAAACTTATGAAGCTCTATTTCAAATATATCTCGTATTGAAGGTTGAAATTAAAAATAAAAAAAATAAATTTATAACATTGTTATATAACTTGATAGAAAAAAATAAATAAAAATGTATAATTTAAAAAAAAATAAATATTAAATAATAAAATTAAAAAAATAAATTGTTGAAGGAATAAATATTTTTAAAAAAAAACATTGCTTCAATAAATAATATTTTATTAACTAATTCAAGCCTTAAGGTTGGATTAACTTTAAAGTATTTTGGGTGGTGTCTTGTGTAATATGATGTATAATATTTTTTTTAATTAAAATTGTTTTTTTCGAAAAAAATTAACATCATAACATGAATACATAAAAAATCAATTTAATAACTTTTTAGATAAAAATAATATAAAAAATAGAAATTAACAGGGTTCTAGAATGATACGAAATACTACTAGTAAATGCCTGATGCTAATAAAATAATAAATCAGTCGTGGACTTGTTATTGTACATTCAAATGTGAAATTTAAGAAAACTCTTTTGTCCTTGAGCTATAATTGAGAGAATGAAGTTTGAAGATAATAATAATAAATAAATAAAAGACAAATAAAGAGATTGTCTTTTCTTAAGAGCTATATTATTTTATGTATGTGATTAGTGTAGTTAATCATTATAATACGATACAATGCATCCTCACAACATTTGATTTTTAAGGAAGCTACTTTACCTACCCCGAGTTATAGCCATTATCCCATTACAAAAAAAAAAAAAAACAAAAACCTAGAAAAGCTAATGTAGCTTCACTAAACAAGGAAGCTCATCTTTTTTCTTTTTAACTTAGTCTTTTTGTTTATTTTTTATTTTTTTTTAATAATGATCAGATTGTTTTTAAATCTGATAAATTAACTGAATCATTTCAAAAATAATATTTACATAATTTAATTTTAAAGTCAAACTAGTAAAAAATCATTTTAAAATGTTTTTTCTGTTAATATTATATTTTTTCCCTTAATTTTATTATCAATTTTGTTATTGGTCTATTAAATTATCTTTAAACTATCCAAATTGATTGGATTATACCGATGGCCATTAAAAATACCTATGCGCAGGTCTTTTTTAGCAGGACTAAACAATATCTTGTTTTATAAGTCTAACAAAAACTATAACTGTCTCTTTGTTTACACACATATGCATAACTTTTCCTTTTATAATCATTTTTTACATGTATTTTATCAAATAATTTATATTTAAATTAATACATTTTTTTCTCTAATTTCTTAATTTTTGTATTTAGCATTTTTTAAATAATAGTTATTTTTAGTTATTATATACGTGTTTGATGTTTTAAGAGATTATTTTACTTTATCTGTATTTTTTATTTTTGATATTATTAAAATTTATATTTAAAAATAAAAATATTTATCTTCTGATAGTATTTCTAATAAATACAACATGATGAGATTTTGGTTTTTTGGTTTTATTTAATTAATTTTACAAGTGTGTTTATTTTTACTTTCAATTGATTAAAATAAAAATTGATATTAATAAATAGTCATTGAATATAATATTTTTTATTGTTATTATTAATCACTTTGTTTTTTATTTATTAACAAAGATAATTTTTAATTTATTGAATTATATATGTTGATAAATTTTTTAATTTAAACTTAATATTTTTTTATATAAAAAAACATGTCAAACTAACTTGTATATTCAATGTTTTTTTTTTTTTTAGAAAAGAATCATAAACTCATGGCATATCTTGGATCAAATAGCTAGTTTTATTGAAATGATATTGGTTTACTGGAGTGGTAAGCAGGGCAACTCCTTCCAGATTCACGACTAAGCTATCGAATCTATTACTCAAATATACTTAAGTATTGTTTTGGGAACGCGTACACCTATTTGTATAAAAAATTAGCTTTTTGTTTAAAATTAATTTTTTTAAAATACTAATTTGGTCTATGTGGTCGTTTCAAGTAGTGTGTATAGTCGTCTATCACCTCTAAATGTGATTTTATGCATGGAGTTAAATTTTGATCCTGCTTAGTTTCGCTCTGGGCACTCTAGTAACCACAATAAAAAAAATACTATTTTTTTTTATAAAAATTAAATCTTTAAACAGAAGGTTGAGAATTCGTAAAGAAAATTACAGCTATAAAATATATTAAAAGGTTAAGATAAAATACTATATGAATCCACAGTAGCTATTTTTTCCATTTTCATCCTCAAATTTTCTTTTAATTCTAGTTTTCTATGTTTATGTCAAAATTAATGATCAATTTATTAAAATTTATTTTAAAATATAACAAATTCAATAGAAAAGATTAAAGTGTAAAACCAGAAGAAATCTCATTGCTATTTTTTAAATTTTCTATTAAAGTTTTATTTAGTCTGCCCCTTTTTTTTTACTTTGCAGTTTTTTTAATTTTAATTTTAATTTAAAAATTTATTTTCAATATTTTAGCTCTTCAATATAAAAAAAAAATAGTTTGAAAATAGTGCTCGACAAAAAAAGTTGACGAATGACTAATTTTTAACAGTAAACTTATTTTTTTATATTAATAAATTTTATACAATAAAAAAAGTTTCAAGGGTGGTTGTAAATCAAGTACCATTTATCTTTTTATTTTTTTATTCTATTGATTTATATATTATTTTAGTGATTTTAAAGTGTTTGGATTAGTTAGTAATTTATATTTTTTTTAAAAATATTTTTTAATAAAAAATAAATTTTTATACCAAAACCCATTCCCCTTGATTTTTTTTCCAGCTAACACAATTCTAGTCGAGTTTTGAGCGATCGGTGATAGGTTGCTTATCACTAAAGGTAACTTGTTGCCTCCTTAATAAAAAAGAGGAGTTCCTGGAGGCAAAATCTAATACACACACACTCGCTTGGGTTTTTTTTATTAATGTCAAGCATGTGGACCTGACCCATCTAGCTTTTTTCGCTTTTGTTCCTTTTCATTAATTCTTTCGACTTAATTATTTTTTTAATAATAATTTTTCTAATATTTTTTAATTTGCATAATATTTAAAAAAAACTAGTTTGATTTGTCTTGAATTTTTTTCTTTTTATATTTTATACAAATTAATTATATTTATATAAAGTTTTTATGAAAATAAAAATAATATGTTATTAGCAACAACAATTAGGCAGTAGGAGTAGGATAAAATGAATGAAAACATTTAGAATAAAATGATAATTGAATTGACTCGTATCTTCATCTTTTTTTCGGGCTATTTTCTTTAAATTAGATTTTTTTAGTTTTATTTTATAATATTGAATTAATTTAAAAATTAAATTTTGTGTATATTTTTTATTTTTTTCTACAAAGTTATTATGGTCTCATGATTTTAGTTGTAGATTTAATATGCTAACTTGTGTTAATTTATGTTGTTTTTATTGTTCTTTTTTCTAAATTAATTTTTATTTTTATTTTAATATTTAATTGATTGAGATTTAAGATTTATATTTTTTTTTATTTTTTATGAGGTTTATCCGATTATCATAACCTAGATTACATGTTTGACAATTTAATTTAGATTGACATAATTTTTTTATTTTTCCCTTTAATATTTTGTTGTTTAGTCTTTATATATATATATATATTCTTAGAAGTACAAGTGTGTTTTAGATATTGTTTTATTAAATTTTATTTAAGTTTTATTTTATTATCAAGTAAGATTATATAAGGAATTTTAAAATAATGGCAAGATTTTTTTTATAATATTAGCATGCATTCATTTTATATAAGTAATCATTGTCAATCTTTTTTAGTTTAGTTGATTTATTATCATTGCTAATTTTTTAATCATATTATTAAATTAATTAAATTCATTAAATTCAATTATAATTTTTTTTATTTTTTTAAATATACTAACAACACCTTAATATTTTTTTCATTGAAAACAATTCAACCCTTACCATATCCTAAGCCACCAATCTAGTTGCAAAATAAAATACATGGCAATTTTTTACCATTCAAGCTTACATTTTGTCGTTTTAAAAATATTTTAAACAAACACTTGAGTTTTGGGCCTTTTCAATTAATTCGCTAAAAAAGAAGTTAAAAGCCAGAAATATTGAAGCATATATAGTTTGCCTAATCGCTAACAGAAACAAATTCATCGGGCATCCCAACAAAAACATGAAAATGTATTGGTTTAGTTGAAACTCATCGTTTCTGCATTCTTCACGAGTTAATTTGAATGGATAGTAATAGTTAAGAAATATATATATATATATATTATTAAAGATAAATTAATATTTTTAATTTAGTTTATATATAATTATTTTGTATTTAAGTTAATATATGAACTTTTAGAATAAACAAATTAAACAGAATCCTAACCTTCATATCATTCATGTTTGTATTTATTTTGTATTAATTAAATTGTTTCAACATAATATAGAGCTAGTTTCATAAAATACAATTGAATTATTTTATTTTTTTAATTATATTTTGTTTTTTATTTCTGTAAAATTTGGTATTACATCTTTCATTTAACTTTTGTAATTTGGTTCTTATGTTATGTTTTTGCAATTATTTTGCTATTTCATCTTTTTTTAGTTTCTGCAATTTGATTTATGTTTTAAAAAAATCATATAATTTTGAGAAGATATATGTTCAGTTTCTATAATCTAGTACTTTGTCTTTTGTTATTTTTAGAGTTTGTTTTTCTTTGTTGTTATTTATGGTTACCAAAAGAGATACGTTTCAGTTTGTGAGTGTGAGGTTGAATAGAGAAAATTATTTGTACTAAAATTATGAAATGAGAAATATTTTTAAAAGTAAAAAAAATATAGGGATATGTTAGTAAAACTTATATGATACCCAAGAATATTGAGGGGGATGCTGTTTTGATAAATACATGGGAAGCAAACAATACAAAGATTATTACTTGAATCAACAATTCTATTGAGCATTCCATAGGCACATGATTAATACTTAAAAATGTATTTTTATCAAGATTTTATATTATCATTTTGCACTTGAAGGATCAATAATTCCTTAATTAAAATATGTTTTATAATATAAGTCTAATACCATAAGATACCTTTAATTTACAGTAAATGTTCATCCTAAATAAAAGTCTATTATATAATTGAAAGGATTGATTAATGAGTTAAAATATTAAAATTAAAAGGATAAAGAGAGGGTTAAACTTAGAAAAGAGATGTTGGTGCAGTCCAAACTGGAACACTATTCGGTAATTAGTTTATATCTAGAGTTGTAAATCTTAAATTTAGGTCTGCTTTATATGGATGAAAAGCTAAAACATAGGCCTAAAACTTTTATGTGAAAGACAAAACTCAATTCTATTGTTTGGAAGTCCAACTCTTAGCAACAACCTAAAAGTCCGAAATTGTTTTGCAACCTAGACACTGTTCAGTGTTAAGTTCATATCTCGAGTTTTAGAAGTCCAAATGACCTTAATTTTTTTTGAAAAGCTACACAATTTCCTAGAACTTTCATGTGGAAGTATGCTTCAAATTCTGATATTATTAATGATGTTTTTGGTAGACAAGAAGATAAGGATTGTCACCAAGTTAATATATAACCACTCACTCAACAATTAATCATTAAATCAATAGTTCAACTTTGAAGATAAAAACCCTGATGAAGCAATGAAGTACTTAAACTTAGCTAAAAATACTCAAAATTAAAACATTGCAGATACTTATGAGGCATCAAGTAAAACTTAACCTCATACATTTAGTGAAGGTATGTACAACTTTAAGGAATATCATAACCTCCAAGCTAAGCATCTTTAGCAGGAAAAGTTGAGGCACTAGAATTAAAAAGCAGTGGTTAATTAAAATTTGTTTAAGACATTATATGTCAGATCTATGAAATAAATGAACACTTAGCTAATAACTGTTCAACTTTGTTTTCTTTTAAGGAATGTCTCTATGAACAAACTTATGCTTTAAACAGTTTTCAAAGGCCCAATCATAACCCATACTCACAAACATACAACTCTGCTTGGAGAAATTACTCAAATTTCAATTAGAAGAGTGATAACAATAATGTACAAACTTCAGAATCACCATTTCAAGCATACCATAATTTTCAAAATTCTCATGGATATGCACCTCCTTATGCTCCACTTCCTAGAAGAAATATTGAGGAAATATTGCATGCATTAATTGAAAAGCAAGAGAAAGTTAATATTAACTTTCTCAAAGCATCACATATTTTAAAAGATACTCTTGCAAAATTGATATCTACTCTCAGTTTCTAAGAGAAAGGTAAATTTCCATCTCAATCATAAAAAATTCCCAAGGGGCTATACAATGCAAATGCAAGCAATTCCAAAAGCCATATAGATTAAGTTCAATTAATCAATCTCTAAAGGTAAGGAAGGAGTTAAACCTAAACATTGCAAAGAAAAGACTGATTCCTTACTGATGCTTTCATTTCCTCATGTCATGACTAAACAAAGGGAAGTTATTCATGATTTTGAAATCTTTAAAACTTTAAAACCGGAAGAAATTAAGGATGAAAAAAGCACTGAAAATGTTGTCACGAATCATTTATCAAAATTGACAATAGAATCAACATTTGATATCACACTAATCGATGATTACTTTCCTGTTAAATCTTTACTTTCTTTTAGTTCAATGCCTTGGTTTGCTAAAAAAATCAATTTTCTTACTTCAGGATTTTTACCAGCTCACTAGATTACCAAAGATAAAAGAAAATTTTTAAACGATGTGCAAAACTTTTATTAGGATGACCTGTACTTATTTAAATATTATTTTGATCAAATGTATCAAAGATTCATTCTCGATAATGAGGTAAGTAGTGTCATCAAATTTTGTCATTCTAAGGCATGTGGGGGTCATTTCTTACCAAGAAAGACAATTGCAAAAATCTTACAAAATGAATTTTACTGGCCCCAGTATGTTTAAAGACTTACATGCGTTCTGCAAGGCTTGTGAAAATTGTCAAAATTTAGGATTTATTTCAAAACATAAAAAATATTTAGATAATCTTTTATTGACTTTTGAGATGTATCTTGGTGGAGATATGCATTATGCATTTCATGACTTATGACCCTATTTTCATAAAGAACATGCTCAACATAATTTTGGGAATCTTACTATAAAAGACCCTCTTTGCTAGTTTTTAAGAAACTAGATGGGAAGCCTATCCCTAATTCATGGAAGACGTTTAAGTTGTTTTTGGATGTAAAACCAAGGGAAGGTATGGCCCACAATCACAACTACTTATACATGCACATGTTTTTTTTAAATATAATATAAATAAATAAATAAAGAGAGAGAGAAAGTGTGAGACTTTAGCTGACCTATATATAGCTGGTATGATTGCATTTTCAATTTCTCATCTACAAAATCTTCTCTTCCTTTTCTTCATTTCTACTCAACCCGTACATTCAACAAATATAAAAGTGTGTAAAAATGATAGGTTCCTCAAGTCATTACACAAAAAACATTTGTGTCTTCAATAGATCCGTTTTGGAAAGGAAATAGAGCTTTTAGAATTAGCAAATCATCTTGGTCAAGTACTAGCTGAGAGAAACATTCATTTATTGTATGGGAGAGACAACTTTGGGTTAATGAATGGAGTGTCAATAGTTGTATTTTTAGGAGGTAGTCAAGTTTTAGGGGTTGTTCTCAAAGCTTTAGCAAATAAGGATATTATTAGAAAAACAATTGGAGAGGAGCTACAGATCTTCATAATGTTTCATCGAATGAATATAATGTTTAAATACGCTGATGCCTTCATTACTTTACTAGGTGGTCTAGGCATATTGAAAGGGAGCTTTCATGTTTCAACGTAGGCTCAACTGCATATTTACCATAAACCCATATACTTGTTAAATGTTAATGATTTTTATGATAAATTGTTGTCTTTTCTTGATCATGCTATGAAACAAGAATTTCTAATATTTTTAGCATGACAAATCATAATCTCTACTGGTACTGCTGAACTATTGGTTGACCAACTACAATATTTCACTCTTGTAATTGATCCTTACATGAGTCGCATAAATTGGTCAACTAAGAAAAGCTGTAAAAAGCTTAGATTGGATTTAAGTCTTAATTTGTAAAAACTTATGTCTTTTGATTTTATTAAAAGCATAATGATTGGTACTTAAAGGTACATTTTTATCAAGGTTTTATATTATCATTTTGCACTTGAAGTATCAATAACTCCTTAACTAAAATATGTTTTATAATAACATATATAATAATATAAGATACCTTTAATTTATGGTTAATGTTCATTTTGAAGTTAGACTTATCACATAAATAAAATAATTGATTGATAAATTTAAGAACTAAAATTGAAAGGACAAAGAGATGGCCAAACTTAGAAAAGAGATGCCAATGGAGTCTAAATCGAAACACTATTCTGTAATTGGGTAATATCTGAAGCTGTAGATCTCAGATTTAGATTTATATGGATGGAAAAGTAAGACATAGGCCTATAACTTTAAAATGAGCCCAAAATTTAAAAAGACCATTTTCAAATTAAAATTGTAACAACAATGAAGTTCGAATCTATCTTGTAGCCCAAGTACTATTCAATGTTTGACCCATATCTAGAGTTCTAAAAGTCCAAATGATCTTTATTTTATTTTCTTGAAAAGCTAAGATAATTTGCTACAATTTACATGTCTGTAAGTGGTTTCAATTCTAAAGATACCAATGAAATATTGGGTAGACAAGAGAAAATAAAGATTATTACCAAATCAATAGTTGGCCACCCACTCATCAGTTAGTCATCAAATTAATAGTTTTGAATTTTAGCGTATAAAAAGAGGCATTTGCGATGTATTTATGCTTAGTTTTCAGATCAAGATCATGCTCTTGCTTTCTCTTTTTGTATTTTTGTAATGTTTATATTTTGTTTTCATTAATATCAAGGTTATGCCTTTCATTTTCTTTCCGTTACTTAGTTAACTTTAATCTTAGTTATGCTCTTATTTTGTTTATTTATTTTTCTTTCTTTTGTTATGTTTAGCTAAGTTTATTATGTCAAGGTGAAAATGTTACACTAATGGTGTAAGAATAAGTATAGTGTAAACTTAATATAGACTTTAATGTTTGATACTAACATTTTTTATATATATGTTATCTTGTTCACTCTTTAATACTTTGCTTATTAAATGACTAATCTAGATTTATGTTGTATAACACTTGGTGCAACAAATACTTGTCATTTTCATAACTCATACTGTATGATATAACCAACATTTAAGCTATGAAAGGAACTTGATTTGTTGTTAACATAAATTATACTCATGAATGTTTGACAACATTTACAACTATTAGTATTATTTGAATAAGATAACTAATGTAATTATGTTAACAATTTATAATATAATTGGAACCTCTTTTGTGTGTAGTTTCCAATTGAGTAATAAGAGTTTATACTATACTTATTTGACATACCATTAGTGGATCCTCTAACCTTGACATTTGTTGTTATCATTGTTTAATCCTTACATTAATCTTCCATCTCAAAGTTCTCATCAACTTCTTCTTCTTCTTCTATTATTATTATTATTATTATTATTATTAGTACTATTACTACTAGTATTATTATTACTATTACTATTACTACTAGTATTATTATTGTTGTTGTTGTATTATTGTTATCTATAATTTATACAATCAACCTCCCTATGGTTCGACCCTGGTCTTGCCGATTTATTTATTACTTCGACACTCATATACTTGTGAGAAGACATCAATCTTTTAGTCATTTTATATAATATTTATGTTTTATTATTTTTTATATTTTGTAAATATATTTCAGGTTTATCAGTGTTCGTTATTTTAGATGATATCTTCTATGCACTTATCTTTGTACCTTAGAACATTAAGGACAATGTCTCATTTTGGATAGAAGAAATGATAGTAGTTGATATTAAAAAAAATAAAATTAACTAACTGTGTTTTTCATTTTATAAATTATTTGTAAAACTATTATTACTAGGACGACAGAGTAAATGAGTTCTTTTGATAAAATGACTTTTAAGACACGTCGTAGTAAGCATTTATAAAAAGGTCTATCATACTACTTCTTGAAATATTTAGGTTTACAAGCTCTTACATTGTTATCACTTAATTCTTCTCATATACTCATTTAATAAATATTTTTAAACCTTAATTTTCACACACACATTTTAACATATGATGGTGGATTGCACATTGGATTATTACACTAGTTATGTTCTTTTGTTAAAGATAACAATTAAGGGAAAGAGATAATATATGAATTGTAAAAAACTAAAATAATAATAATAATAATAATAATAATAATAATAATAATAATAATATAGATAAGTTTGGTTTTGTGGATTCTTAAACCTAAACAGTTAAGTCCGAAGGGGTGTTTTAACACCTAATACCCTAAAGTTAACTGACTTGGAAGCTATTAGCTCAATGCTTGTCACATGGGTTGAGAAGAAAAGCTTAAGGAAATCAAACATTATATTATTTATATATCAGTATCTATAACCTAGGTTACTAAGCTCATAGGAGTGTCTCAACACCTAATGCTTTAAAATCAACTAGTCTAGGAGTCATTAGCCAAAAGCTCGTTACATAGGTTAAAGATGTATTGTGTTTTTAAGTTATGTGTATATTAATAAAAAAAAGAAGAAAAAGATAATCATCCCAACTCAAGGAAATTAACCTTAAACATTAGAATAAAAATTTTATTTTCTTCCAAGTAAAGCACCATAACTATGTGTTGATATATTGAGTACAAAAAAAGGTTTATTAATATCTTATTAAGAGGTATTAAGTAGATATATAAATTTAATGAGAGTTTGTTTATTTGGATAGACTAATAAAAGTTGAATGATGAATACCTTGCTTTATGGAATTTGCAAATTATTTTTCTATTTTAATGTTTTGATTACTAGGAACTGGTAATAAACTAGTTGGAGGGTGTGATTAATACTTAAAATGCATTTTTATTAAGATTTTATATCACCATTTTGCACTTGATGTATCAATAACTCTTTAACTAAAACATGTTTTATAATAACAAGTTCAATACCATAAGATACCTTTAATTTATGGTGAATGTTCATCTTAAATACAGGCTTATCACATAAATAAAAGAATTGATTAATGAGTTGAAGTACTGAAATTCAAAGGACAAAGAGAGAATGAAGCTTAGAAAAAAGATGTGGTTTAGTCCAAACTATAACATTGTTCGATAATTAGATCATAACTAAAGTTGTAGAACTTGGATTTAGGTTTGCTTTGTATGGATGGAAAGCTAAGACATAGTTCTAAAACTTTCATAGGAAGGCAAGACTCAATTCTACTTTTTAGAAGTCCAAATCTTAGTAACAATGTAGATGTTCAAATCTATCCTACAGCTCAGATACTGTTTAGTGTTCAACCTATATCTTGAGTTCTAAAAGTCCAAATGACCTTTTTTTTTCCTAAAAAGCTGAGATAATTTTCTAGAATTTGTATAAGGTTGGTTCAAATTTTGATGTTATTAATGATGTTTTTGGCCGACAAGAAGATAAATATTGTCACCAAGTCAAGAGTTGGCCACCTACTCAATAATTAGTTATCAAATCAATAGTTTTTGATTTTGGCTTATAAAAGGAGGCATTTGCCATGCATGTAGGCAATTTGGTTTCCAGATCAAGATCATGCTCTTATATTCTCTCTTTGTATTTTTATAATGCTTAAGTTTTACTTTCATTAATATCTTATTTATACCTTTCATTTCTTTTCATTTCCTTAATTAACTTTTATCTTATTTATGTTCTTATCTTGTTTATTTATGTTTCTTTCTTTTATTATGTTTAGCTAAGTTTATTATGTCAAGGTGAAAAGGTTACACTAATGGTTAAAGAATAAGTATACTGTAAACTTAACATGAACTTTAATGGTTAATACTAATATGTTTTGTATTTGTTATCTTATTCACTTTTTATACTTTGCTTGTTAAATGATTAGCCTATATTTGTATTGTATAACACTTGGTACAACAAATACTTAGCACTTTTGTAGCCTAACCATGAGGTATAACCGATACTTGTGCTATGAAAGGAACTTAATTTGTTATTAATATAAGTTATAATCATGAATACTTGACAATATTTACAAGTATTAGTATTATTCAAATAAGATAACTAATGTAATCATGTTAACAATTTATAATCTGATTGTAATTTTCTTTATGTGTGGTTTCTAGTTGAATAATAAGAGTTTATATTATACTTGTTTGAGATACTATTAGTGCATCCTCTAATCTTGACATTTTTCTTTTATCATTGTTTAATCCTCACGCTAATCTTTTATTTCAAAGTTCTCATCAACTTCTTTATTACTACTACTACTACTACTACTACTACTACTACTACTATGACTATTACTATTGTTGTTATTGTATTATTATTGTTTATAATTTATACAAGTAACCTCTCTATGGTTCGACCCCAGTTTTGTTGGGTTTTTTATTACTTCTACACTCCTACACATAGGAGAAGACATCAATTTTTTGATCATATTAGTCTTAAGGATAATCATTATTATAATTTATAGTTTTATAACTAAATTTTGTTTCCTTACAAACTAGACATTAATTCTGCATAATCTTTTATAATAGTAGATTTTACGTTATGAATGAAAATTTAGCTTTTTTATCTGTCTTTGTTACCAATGAAAACTATTTAGAAACGAACTTATGTTAAGATAACAATTACATCTAATCAAACAAAGTAGGGACTTTAAATCACATACCCTTAATAAAGGTAACATGTTTTAAAAGCACCACCATGGAAAGAAAATATATGAGTTTAGGGAAAAGAGGTTTGTAAGAATCTAATGTATAAAAAAATAAAGGAATAAAAAAAAATTATAAATATATATTCCACGGGAGATAAAAAGATAAATAAATTATTTATTATGAATATATAAGGCTGGCCATTTTGGTTACATACGTGACACGACCAAAAGATTGATGTCTTTTTCCAAATATAGAAGTGTCAAAGTAATAAATAATTCAGCAAGATGGGAGTCGAACCACAGGGAGATTAATTGTATAAATTATAGATGCAATAATACAACAACAATAACAACAACAACAGTAATAATAGTATTAGTAGTAGTAGTAATAATAATAATAATAAAGAGAAGAAGAAGAAGAAGAAAATGAGAACTTTGAGATGAAATATTAATGTAAGGATTAAATAATGATAATAACAAATGTCAAGGTTAGAGGATCCACTAATGGTATGTCAAACGAGGATAGAATAAACATTTATTATTCAATTGAAAACCACACATGAAAGAGGTTCCAATCATATTATAAATTGTTAACATAATTACATTAGTTATCTTATTCAAATATTACTAATAGTTATAAATATTGTCAGGCATTCATGATTATAACTTATGTTAATAACAAATCAAGTTCCTTTCACAACTCAAGTGTTGGTTATACCATACAGTATGGGCTATGAAAGTACCAAGTATTTGTTGTACCAAGTGTTATACAACATAAATCGAGATTAGTTATTTAACAAGCAAAATATTAAAGAGTGAACAAGATAACAAATACAAAACATGTTAGTATCAAATATTAAAGTTCATATTAAGTTTACACTATATTTATTATTACACCATTAATGTAACCTTTTCACATTGACCTAATGAACTTAACTAAACATAATGAAAGAAAGAAAAATAAGTAAACAAAATAACAACATGAATAATATAAAAGTTGACTAAGTAAATGAAAGGAAATGAAAGACATAAACTTGATATTAATAAAAGTAAAGCATAAACATTACAAAAAATATGAAAAGTGAAAGTAAGAGCTTAATCTTGATCTGAAAAAAGTAAATGTCTAAATGCATGGAAAATGCCTCCTTTTATAGGCTAAAATTGAGAACTATTTATTTGATGACTAATTAATGAGTGGATGACCAACTCTTGACTTAGTGACAATCTTTATCTTCTCTTGTCTGCCTAAAACATCGTTGATAACATCAAAATTGTAGCCACTTGAAACGTGAAAGTTCTAGAAAATTGTCTTAGCTTTTTTATGTAAAAAATTCAGGTCATTTGAACTTTTAGAAATCCAGATATGGGCCAAACACTAAATAATACTCGGGCTAAAAGACAAATTCAGACTTCGTTATTGTTACTACAATTTGAACTTGAAAATGACATTTTTAAGTTTTAGGTTTCATATAAAAGTTGTAGGCCTATGTCTTATCTTTCCATCCACATAAAGTAAACATAAATCTAAGATTTACAGCTCCAGATATGACCCAATTACCAAATAGTATTCTGGTTTGGATTGCACCGACATCTCTTTTCTAAGTTTGGCCATCTCTTTGTCCTTTCAATTTTAGTTCTTAAATTCATCAATCACTCCTTTCATTTATGTGATATGACTATATTTAAAATGAATATTTACCATAAATTAAAGGTATCTTATATTATTAGATATATTATTATAAAACATGCTTTAGTTAGGAGTTATTGATACTTTAAGTGTAAAATGATAAAATAAAATCTTAATAAAAAATATACTTTTAAGTACTAATTATTATGCACTCAAACTCCTATAGTGGATCACCTTCCTTTGTTCAATCATGACTCTTATCCATCAGATTGATTTTATTGCTCATGATCTATTTCTGCCTTTAATTCCCTTTCTTGTACAATAATGAACAACGATTGTTCGTATTTAGTTAGCTTTAATGATTAAAAAAAGCTCTAATGGTGGCCTAATTTTAGATGTAAATAATACCCTTGTTATTCCTTTTCTTCTCGATTGAATGAAAATATATTCCCTTATCATATTGCTATTGAATTCAATTGATTTAATTAACTAAGTATAGTATGGCTAATGATAGTATTCACCTAAAATTGCATGTTAGCCAATTATACCATTTCAAATAACACATGCTTTAGCTTTTCTTGAACAATTTTCTTAATTGTTTGTACTTATATAAAAAAACTTAATTTCTTGCTATTATTGAGAATCAACAAATATCATTCTAAAGAAATTTCACACTTGTGATCTCTAGGTTTATCACTTAATTTTCTTAGGAATCTTAAAAGTGTATTGAAACATCTTGTAACTTTTTTCTAAGGTCTCTATGAATAGGATTTAATATCTTTTTCCAATCTTTTAATGGATAAAGATCACTCGTTTTTATTAAAATTCTTTATTTATACTTTGCAAAAAATTTCAAAAATAAATTTATCTTCATTGTTTTTTTGTTTGTTTTTGCACTATAAAGTATCCACCATAAAGTATGTGACACGACTAAAAGATTGATGTCTTCTCCTAGGTGCAGGAGTGTCGAAGTAATAAATAACCCGGCAAGACCAGGGTCGAACCATAGAGAGGTTAATTGTACAAATTATAAACAACAACAACAACAACAACAACAACAACAATAGTAGTAGTAGTAATACTAATAATACTACTACTACTAGTAGTAGTAGTACTAATAATAACAACAACAACAACAACAATAATAAAGAAAAAGAAGAAGAAAAAAAAGAAAGGTTGATGAGAACTTTGAGATGGAAAATTAACGTAAGGATTAAATAATGATAACAAACAATATCAAGGCTAGAGGATCTACTAATAGTATGTCAAAAAAGCATAATATAAACTCTTATTATTCAATTGGAAACCACACACAAAGGAGATTCCAATCAGATTATAGATTGTTAACATGATTACATTAGTCATCTTATTTGATTCATGCTAATAGTTGTAAATATTATCAAGCATTCATGATTATAACTTATGTTAACAACAAATCAAGTTCATTTCATAGCTCAGGTGTCGGTTATACCATACAATATGAGTTATGAAAGTGTCAAGCATTTGTTGTACTAATTTTTATACAATATAAATCAAGATTAGTCATTTAACAAGCAAAATATTAAAGTGTGAACAAGATAACAAATATAAAATATGTTAGTATCAAACATTAAAGTCCATATTAAGTTTATACTATAGTTATTCTTATACCATTAGTGTAACCTTTTCACCTTGACATAATAAACTTAGCTAGACATAATGAAAGAAAGAAAAATAGATAAACAAAATAAAAACATAAATATGATAAAAGTTAACTAAGTAAAAGAAAGGAAATGAAAGGCATAAACTTGATATTAATGAAAGCAAAGTGACACGACGAAAAGATTAATGTCTTCTCCTAAGTGCAGGAGTGTCGAAGTAATAAGTAACCCGGCAAGACCGGGGTCGAACCACAGAGAGATTATTGTACAAATTATAAATAACAACAACAATAATAACAACAACAACGACAACAACAACATCAACAAGAATAATAATAATAATAATAATAATGATAATAATAATAGTACTAGTAGTAGTAGTAATAATAAAGAAAGAGAAGAAGAAGATGATGATGATGATGAGAACTTAGAGATAGAATATTAATGTAAGGATAAAACAGTGATACTAACAAATGTCAAGGTTAGAGGTTCCACTAATGGTATGTCAAACAAGTATAGTATGCACTTTAATTGTTCAATTGGAATCCACACATAAAGGAGGTTCCAATCATATTACAGATTGTTAACATGATTATATTAGTCATCTTATTCAATTAATGCTAATACTTGTAAATTTCATCAAGCATTCATGATTATAACTTATGTTAACGACAAATCAAGTTCCTTTCATAGCTCAGGTGTCGGTTATACCATACATTATGAGCTATGAAAGTGCCAAGCATTTGTTGTACCAATTGTTATACAACATAAATCAAGATTAATCATTTAACAAGCAAAGTATTAAAGAGTGAACAAGATAACAAATATAAAACATGTTAGTATCAAACATTAAAGTCCATGTTAAGTTTATACCATACTTATTCTTACACCATTAGTGTAACCTTTTCACCTTGACATAATTAATTTAGCTAGACATAATGAAAGAAAGAAAAATAGATAAACAAAATAAGAACATAAAAGTTAACTACAGAAAGGAAAGGAAATGAAAGGCATAAACTTGATATTAGTGAAAACAAAGCATAAAGAATACAAAGAGAGAAAACAAGAGCATGATCTTGATCTGGACACCCAGATGCCTAAATGCATGGCAAATGCCTCCTTTTATAGGCCAAAATTGGGAACTATTGATTTGATGACTAATTGATGAGTAGATGGCCAACCCTTGACTTGGTAACAATCCTTATCTTCTCTTGTCTGCCCAAAACGTCATTGATGACGTCAAAATTAGAGCCACTTGAAAACATGAAAGTTCTAGGCAATTGTCTCAGCTTTCGTGTGTAAAAAATTCAGCTCATTTCAACTTCTAGAACGCCAGATATGACCAAAATACTGAACAGTGCTCGGGCTGGAGGACAGATTCGAGCTTCTTTGTTGTTGCAATAATTTGGACTTGCAAATGGCCTTTTTAGATCTTGGGCTCCATATGAAAGTTGTAGGCCTATGTCTTACCTTTCCATCCATATAAAGTAGACCTAAATCTGAGATCGATAGCTCCAGATATGACCCAATTACCGAACAGTGTTCCGGTTTGGATTGCACCGACATCTCTTTTCTAAGTTTGATCATCTCTTTGCCTTTGCAATTGAAATTCTTAAAGTCATCAATCAATCCTTTTATTTATATGATAGGCCTGCATTTAAAATGGACATTTACCACAAATTAAAGGTATCTTATATTATTAGATAAATTATTATAAAACATACTTTAGTTAAGGAGTTATTAATACTTTAAGTTCAAAATGATGATATAAAACCATGATAAAAATGCACTTTTGAGTACTAATCACAAAGCATAAGTAATACAAAAATACAAAAAAAAAAACAAAAGCATGATCTTGATTTGGAGAGCAAGATGCCTAAAAACATGGCAAATGCCTCTTTTTTATAGACCAAAATTAGAAACTATTGATTTGATGACTAAGTGATGAGTAGGTGGCCAACTCTTAACTTGGTGACAATCCTTATCTTTTTTTGTCTGCCTAAAACATCATTGATAACATCAAAATTAAAACCCCTTGAAAACATGAAAGTTGTAGGAAATTGTCTCAGCATTATTGTGTAAATTCATCTCATTTCAACTTCTAGAAGTCCAAATATAGCCAAAATATTGAATAGTGCTCGGGTTGGAGGACAAATTCAGGCTTATTTGTTGTTGCAATAATTTGGATTTGAAAATGATTTTTTTAGATCTTAGGCTTCATATGAAAATTCTAGGCCTATATCTTACCTTTCCATCCATATAAAGTAAACTTAAATTTGAGATCTATAGCTCTAGATATGACTCAATTACCGAACAGTGTTCCGGTTTGGATTGCATCGGCATCTCTTTTCTAAGTTTGGCCATCTCTTTATCCGTTCAATTTCAGTTCTTAAATTCATTAATCAATCATTTCATTTATGTAATAGGCCTGCATTTAAATTGAACATTTACCACGCCTGCATTTAAAATGAACATTTACCACAAATTAAAGGTATCTTATATTATTAAATATATTATTATAAAACATGCTTTAGTTGAGGAGTTATTGATACTTCAAGTGTAGAATGATGATATAAAACCTTGATAAAAATACGCTTTTAAATATCAATCACACCTTCCAACTAGCTTATTACTAGTCGCTAGTAATCAAAACATTATAATAGAAAAATACTTTGCAAATTCCACAAAGCAAGGTAGTTATCATTTAACTTCCATTAATCTATCCAGATAAACAAAGTCTCATTAAATTTATATACCTGCTCAATACCTCATAACAAGATATTCATAAACCTTTCATTTGTGCTCAATGTATCAACACATAATTATGGGGCTTTTTCTGGAAGAAAATAAAATTTTTGTTCTAATGTTTAAGGTTAACTTCCTTGGGTTGAGATTATTATTTTTGTCTTTTTTTTATATACATATAATTTAAAACATCATGCATCTTTAACCCATATAACGAGCTTTCAGCTAATGACTTCCAGACCAGTTGGTCTTAGGTCATTAGGTGTTAAGACACCACTACGAGCTTAGTAACTTGGGTCGCAGATATTGATATATAAATAGTACAATGTTTGATTCCCTTAAGCTTTTCTCCTCAACCTATGTAACAAGCATTGGACAATAGCTCCTAAGTCAGTTGACTTTAGGGTATTAGGTGTTAACATACCCCTTCGGGCTTAATTGCTTAGGTTAGGGAGGCTAGGAAACAAAACTTATCTATATTTTTATTATTATTATTATTATTTTTCTTTTTCTTCTTGTTTTTTCGTTTTTCTTTTTAATTATATACTATCCCTTTCCCTTAGTTGTTACCTTTAACAAAAGAACATAAATAATGTAATAATCCAATATGCAACCCACAATCATATGTTAAAGTGTGTGTGTGTATGTTAAATAAGTATATGAGGAGAATTAAGTGATAACAATATGAGAGTTTGTAAATCTGCATATTTCAAGAAGTATTATGATAGACCTTGTTACAAATGATTACTAAGATACATCTCAAGAGTCATAAAAAGTTCTCCTTACTTTGCCATTATAGTAACAACAATTTTGCATATACTTTATGAAATAAAAAACACAGTTAGTTTTTTTTAGCTACTACCCTCTCCCCCCAACTAAAACGAGACATTATCGTTAATGTTTAAAGTTAGAAAGATAGAGTATAGAAGATATCACCTGAAAGAACAAACACTCATAAACCTGAAACACACTGAAACAAATATAAGAAACAACAAAACAAAATAATAAAACCAAAAGACACAAAGATTCACAAATAGAGGCTTAAATCCAATCTAAACTTTTTACGGCTTTCCTTAATTGACCAATTTATACGA
Organism: Populus ilicifolia; assembly: GCA_015708895.1. NCBI lineage: Eukaryota > Viridiplantae > Streptophyta > Magnoliopsida > Malpighiales > Salicaceae > Populus > Populus ilicifolia. The sequence goes on along the minus strand of SRLM01001663.1, from coordinate 3,935 downwards.
CTCATGGAAGGATCAATTACAGGAATGAAAGATTGTAGTTGATTAATCAATTGTTCAGCAGTAGCAGTAGAGATTATGATTTGTCATGCAGAAGATGTTAGAAATTCTTGTTCCACAGCATGATCAATAAAAGACAACAAATTATCATAGTAACCATTAACATTTAACAAACCCACGAGTTTATGGTGAATCTGCAGTTGGGCCCAAGAAGCAATATGAAAGATCTCTTCCAATGTGCCTAGAATACTTGGTAAAGCAATGAAGGCATCAACATGGTTAAACATTGTATTCATTCGAGTAAACATTGTGGAGACCTGTAGTTCCTCTCCAATTATTTTTCCAATGATATCCTTTGTGCTAAAGCTTTAGGGACGACCCCCAAAACTTGACTACCTCCTAAAAATGCAACTATTGACACACCTCTCATTAACCTAAGATTGCCTCCCCCATATACTAAATGAATCTTTCTCTCAACTAGCATTTGACCAAGATGATTTGCTGACTCTAAAAACTCCTTTTCTTTTCCAGGACTAGATCCACCAAAAACACAAATATTTCGTGTGTGATGACTTGAGGAACTTGTCATTTCTACACACTTCTATATTTGTTGAATGTATAGGTTGAGTAGAAATGGAAGAAAGGGTTTTATAGATGAGTAATTAGAAAGGCAATGATACCACCTATATGTAGGCTAGCTGAAGTCTCTCTCTCTCTCACACACATACTCTCTTTATTTATTTATTTTTGAAAAAACATGTGTATGTACAAGTAGTTGTGATTATGACTCATATCTTGGTTTTACGTCTAAGAACGACTTAAATGCCCTATATAAGTCGGAGATAGGCTTCCCATCCAGTTTTCTTAAAAACTAGTAAACAGGTTCTTTTTTAGTCAGATTCCCAAGACTAATTCGAGCATGTTCTTTATGAAATAGTGACCATAAATCATGAATTGCATGATGCTTATCTTGACTATGATGAGACTTAAGAGTCAATAGAAGATTATCTAAAGACTCTTTGTGTTTTGAAATAAATCCCACCTTTTGACAATTTTCACAAGTTTTGTGGAATGCATGTGATTCCTTGAATATGGTGGGCCAGTAAAATCCACTTTGTAAAATTTCTACAATTCTTTTTTTTGATGAGAAATGATCCCCACATGCCTTAGAGTGATAAAATTTAATGACACTACTTACCTCATTGTCGGGAATGTATTTTTGAAATATTTGATCAAGATAATAATTGAATAAGTAAGGGTCATCCCAATAAAATTTTTGAATGTTGCTAAAAAATTTTCTTTTGTCTTCGGTACTTCAGTGAGCTGACAAAAATCCTGAAGCAAGAAAATTAATATTTTTAGCAAACTAAGGCATTGAACTAAGAGAAAGTATAGATTCATCAGGAAAGTAATCATTGATTAGTGTGATGTCGGGTGTCAAATTTGTTATCACTTTTGATAAAAGATTCACATCAACATTTTCGATGCCTTTTTCATTCTCGATTTCTTCCTGATTAGTCATGGCATGAGGAAATGGAAGTGCTGACAGAGAATCAGTCTTTTCCTTGCAATATTCAAATTCAACCCCTTCCTTACCCTTAGAGATTAACTCATCATCTTTCTCACAAGGTTTTGAGAGTGGGTTTTTTAATAACCTTACTACTACAATGAGTGATGACTGATTTAACTTAATCCATGTGTTGACTTTCATAACTACTTGCATTTGCATTGTATTGCCCTTTGAGATTTTGCTGTGGTTGAGATGGAAACTTACCTTTCTCTTGAAAGCTAAGAGCAGATGTAAATTTTACAAGAGTATCTTTAAAATTTATCATGTTTTGAGCAAGTTGAGTGTTGATTATCTCTTGCTTTTCTATGAAAGCATATAAAGTTTCCTCAAAATTTCTTGTAGGAGGTGGAGCATGAGGAGGTGCATATCCATAATAATTTTGGAAATTATGGTGTGCTTGAAACGGTGGTTGTGAAGTTTGTGCATTGTTGTTCTTACTCTTCCAACTAAAATTTAGGTGATTTCTCTAACCAGGGTTGTATGTTTATGAGTATGGGTTGTGGTTGGCCTTTTGGAAACTGTTTAAAGCATGAGCTTATTCATAGAGACATTCCTTAAAAGAAGGCAAGGTTGGACGGTTATTGGTTAAGTGTTCATTTGTTTCACATATTTGACATGCAATGTTTTCAACAGATTTTAATTGACCACTCTTTTTCAATTCTAGTGCCTTGATTTTTCTAGCTAAAGATACAAACTTGGCTTGAAGGTCATGATCTTCCCTAAGGTTGTACATACCTCCACTAGATGTATGAGGTTGAGTTTTACTCGATGCCTCATAAGTACTCGCGGTGTCTTAATTTTCAGCATTTTCAACTAACAAGTCTAAGTACTCCATTGCTTTATCTGGGTCTTTATCTTCAAAAGTTCTATTGCACATTAATTCTACCATTTGTCTATCTTTAAGTGTTAACCCTTTATAAAAATATGAAACCAATCTCCATGTTTCAAAACCATGATGAGGGCAAGTACTAATCAAGTCTTTATAACATGATTACATTAGTCATCTTATTCGATTAATGCTAATAGTTGTAAATATTATCAAGCATTTATGATTATAACTTATGTTAACAACAAATCAAGTTCCTTTCATAGCTCAAGTGTCAGTTATGCCATACAGTATGGGCTATGAAAATGCCAAGTATTTGTTGTACCAATTGTTATACAACATCAATCAAGATGAGTCATTTAACAAGCAAAGTATTAAAGAGTGAACAAGATAACAAATATAAAACATGTTAGTATCAAACATTAAAGTCCATATTAAGTTCATACTATACTTATTCTTATACCATTAGTGTAACCTTTTCACCTTGACATAATAAACTTAGCTAGACATAATGAAAGAAAGAAAAATAGATAAACAAAATAAAAACATAAATAAGATAAAAGTCAACTAAGTAAAGGAAAGAAAATGAAAGGTATAAACTTGATATTAATGAAAGCAAAACATAAGCAATACAAAAAATACAAAAAAAAAAAACAAGAGCATGATCTTGATCTGGAGACCAAGATGCCTAAAAACATGGCAAATGCCTCAAGTGTAGAATGATAATATAAAAGTTGGACTTGAAAATGACCTTTTTAGATGTTGGGCTCCATATAAAAGTTGTAGGCCTATGTCTTACCTTTTTATCCATATAAAATAGACCTGAATCTGAGATCTATAGCTCTAGATATGACCCAATTACCGAACAGTGTTTCGGTTTGAATTGCACCGACATCTCTTTTCTAAGTTTTACCATCTCTTTATTCTTTCAATTTCAGTTCTTAAATTCATCAATCAATCCTTTCATTTATGTGATAGGCCTGCATTTAAAATGAATATTTATTACAAATTAAAGGTATCTTATATTATTAGATATATTATTATAAAACATGCTTTAGTTGAGAAGTTATTGATATTTCAAGTGTAGAATGATAATATAAAACCTTGATAAAAATACATTTTTAAGTATCAATTAATATGCACTAATTTATAAACCATTACATTCCTATTAGATATCATCAGTAGTTGAATAATAAACAATATTATATCATAATGATTGAAGGTCATTTTATATCATGATCTTGTTAAGTTAAGTCATTGGTTTTTATACTAGTTTCTTTCACTAGAAAATACAAATTAAACTGAAAAACATTTTAACAAGGCTTGCATACATTACAGAATCAATATTTGACTTGTAAGTTTACTGAATACTGACACGACAAAGAGATTGATGTCTTCTTCCAAGTGCAGGAGTGTCGAAGTAATAAATAACCCGGCAAGACCGGGGTCGAACCACAGGGAGGTTATTGTACAAATTATAAATAACAACAACAACAATGATAACAATAATAATAATAATAAAGAAAGAGAAGAAGAAGATGA
>SRLM01001652.1:0-34959 GCA_015708895.1 Populus ilicifolia | reverse complement strand
AAAACATGTTAGTATCAAACATTAAAGTCCATATTAAGTTTATACCATACTTATTCTTACACCATTAGTGTAACCTTTTCACCTTGACATGACTAACTTAGCTAGACATTATGGAAGAAAGAAAAATAAATAAACAAAATAAGAACATAAAAGTTAACTAAGTAAAGGAAAGGAAATGAAAGGCATAAACTTGATATTAATAAAAACAAAGCATAAAGAATACAAAGAGAGAAAACAAGAGCATGATCTTGATCTGGACACCAAGATGCCTAAATGCATGGCAAATGCCTCCTTTTATAGGCCAAAATTGAAAACTATTGATTTGATGACTAATTGATGAGTAGGTGGCCAACCCTTGACTTGGTGACAATCCTTATCTTCTCTTGTCGGCCCAAAACGTCATTGATGACGTCAAAACTAGAGCCACTTGAAAACATGAAAGTTCTAGGAAAATGTCTAAGCTTTCTTGTGTAAAACATTCAGCTCATTTCAACTTCTAGAACTCCACATATGGCCAAAATACTGAACAGTGCTCGGGCTGGAGGACAGATTCGGGCTTCTTTGTTGTTACAACAATTTGGACTTGAAAATGACCTTTTCAGATCTTGGGCTCCATATCAAAGTTGTAGGCCTATGTCTTACCTTTCCATCCATATAAAGTAGACCTAAATCTCAGATCTATAGCTCCAGATATAACCCAATTACCGAACAGTGTTCTGGTTTGGATTGCACCGACATCTCTTTTCTAAGTTTGATCATCTCTTTGCCTTTGCAATTAAAGTTCTTAAAGTCATCAATCAATCCTTTCATTTATGTGATAGACCTGCATTTAAAATGGACGTTGACCACAAATTAAAGGTATCTTATATTATTAGATAGATTATTATAAAACGTACTTTAGTTAAGGAGTTATTGATACTTTAAGTGCAAAATGATGATATAAAACCATGATAAAAATGCACTTTTGAGTACTAATCAGTACTCCATTGCTTCATCTGGCTCTTTATCTTTAAAAGTTCCATTCACATTAATTCAACCATTTACTTATCTTTAGGTGTTAACCTTTCATAAAAATATGAAACCAATCTCCATGTTTCAAAACCATGATGAGGGCAAGTACTAAGTAAGTTTCGATACCTATCCCAACATTGGTAAAATGTTTCTCCTGGTTTTTGAGTGAAAGTGGTGATTTGTCTTTTGAAATAGTTTGTTCTATGAGATGAGAAAAACTTCTTTAAAAACTGTTGTTGCATTTCATCCCAAAAACAAATGGATCCTGGTCTCAAATTTTGTAGCCATGTTTTAGCTTTATATTTTAATGAAAAAGGAAAAAACTTTAATCTGATGGTGTTCATGCTATAATTTAAATTATTATATGTGTTGTAGACCTCGTTAAGTTCCTTTAAATGCAAGTATGGATTTTTTAATTCTAAGCCATGGAAAGAAGGTAAAAGTTGAATAATACTAGGTTTAAAATTAAAATGAGATGCATCGAGAAGAAAAACTATGCATGATGGTGCACTTGTTCTTGTGGGATTCATATGGTCTCTAAGTGTTTTAGCATGGTTATTCTCGTTATTCTCATTATGAAGTGATTGATTATCTTCTTCGACCATATTTTTTGAAAATGATGAGGATACCTTATAAAGTCTACCACTTGATGTACGTGACCACACTCTCATGCATGTGTAGGAAAAGAATAAAAGGAAAAAGAAAACAAAAGAAGAAGACACAGGAGAAAAGAAACAAAGTATTATAATTTATAAAAAACTTACCTCCCCAGCAACGGCGCCAAAAACTTGACACGACTAAAAGACTAATGTGTTCTCTCAAGTGCAGGAGTGTCGAAGTAATAAATAACTCGGCAAGACCGGGGTCAGACCACAGGAAAAAGAAGCAATAACAATAACAATAACAATAACAACAATAATAATAGTAGCAATAATAATACTACTAATAATAGTAGTAATAGTAGTAGTAATAATAATAATAATAATAAGAAGAAGAAGAACAACAACAACAACAATAATAAAGAAAAAGAAAAAGAAAAAGAAAAAGAAAAAGAAGAAGAAAAGTTGATGAGAACTTTGAGATAAAAAATTAACGTAAGGATTAAATAATGATAACAAATAATGTCAAGGTTAGAGGATCCACGAATGGTATGTCAAACAAGTATAATATAAACTCTTATTGTTCAATTGGAAACCATACACAAGGGAGGTTTCAATCAGATTATAGATTGTTAACATGATTACATTAGTCATCTTATTCAATTAATGCTAATACTTGTAAATTTTATCAGACATTCATGATTATAACTTATGTTAACAAATCAAGTTCCTTTCATAGCTCAGGTTTCGGTTATACGAAACAGTATGGGCTATGAAAGTGTCAAGCATTTGTTGTACCAATTGTTATACAACATAAATCAAGATTAGTCATTTAACAAGCAAAGTATTAAAGAGTGAACAAGATAACAAATATAAAACATGTTAGTATTAAACATTAAAGTCTATATTAAGTTTATACTAAACTTATTCTTACACCATTAGTGAAACCTTTTCACCTTGACATAATAAACATAGCTAGATATAATGAAAGAAAGAATAAATAAATAAATAAAATAAGAACATAAATAACATAAGAGTTAACAAAGTAAAGGAAAGGAAATGAAAGGCATAAACTTGATATTAATGAAAGCAAAGCATAAGCAATACAAAAAAATATAAGAGAGAAAACAAGAGCATGATCTTGATATGGACACCAAGATTCCTAAATGCATGGCAAATGCCTTCTTTTAGAGGTCAAAATTAGAAACTATTGATTTGATGACTAATTGATGAGTAGGTGGCCAACTCTTGACTTGGTGACAATCCTTATTTTCTTTTGTCTGCCCAAAACATCATTGATAACATAAAAATTAAAGCCACTTGAAAACGTGAAAGTTCTAGGAAATTGTCTCAACTTTCTTATGTAAAAAATTCAGATCATTTTGACTTCTAGAACTCTAGATATGGCCAAAATACTGAATAGTGCTCGGGCTGGAAGACAGATTCGGACTTCTTTGTTGTTGCTCCAATTTGAACTTGAAAATGGCCTTTTTAAATCTTAGGCTCCATATGAAAGTTGTAGGCCTATATCTTACCTTTCCATCCATATAAAGTAGACCAAAATATGAGATCTACAACTCTAGATATGATCTATTTACTGAACAGTATTCTATTTTGGACTGCATTAACATCTCTTTTCTAAGTTTGGCCATCTCTTTGTCCTTTCAATTTTAGTTCTTAAATTAATTATTCAATCCTTTTATTTATGTGACAGGCCTATATTTAAAATGAACATTTACTATAAATTAGACATTTAAAATGAACATTTACCATAAATTAAAGGTATCTTATATTATTAGATATATTATTATAAAACATGTTTTAGTTAAGGAGTTATTGATATTTCAAGTGCAAAATGATGATATAAAACCTTGATAAAAATACACTTTTAGGTATCAATCAATAACTCCAGATATGACCCAATTACCGAACAGTGTTTTGGTTTGGATTGCACTGACATCTCTTTTCTAAGTTTGGCCATCTCTTTATCCTTTCAATTTCAGTTTTTAAATTCATCAATCAATCAATCCTTTCATTTATGTGATAGGCCTGTATTTAAAATGAATATTTATCACAAATTAAAGGTATCTTATATTATTATATATATTATTATAAAACATATTTTAGTTAAGGAGTTATTGATACTTTAAGTGCAAAATGATGATATAAAACCTTGATAAAAATATACTTTTAAGTATCAATCACCACTCCTTTTCAATTTTAGTACCTTGGTTTTTCTAGCTAAAGATGCAAACTTGGCTTGGAGGTCATGATCTTCTTTAAGGTTGTATATATCTCCACTACATGTATAAGGTTGATTTTTACTCGATGCCTTATAAGTATCCATGATGTCCCAATTTTGAGCATTTTCAACAAACAAGTCTAAGTACTCTATTGCTTCAATAGGGTCTTTATGTTCAAAATTTCCATTGAACATCAATCCAACCATTTGTCTATCTCTAGGTGTTAACCCTTCATAAAAATATGAAACCAATCTTCATGTTTCAAAACCATGATGAGGGCAAGTATTAAGCAAGTCTCTATACCTATCCCAACATTGGTAAAATGTTTCTCCTGGTTTTTAAGTAAAAATGATGATTTGTTTTTTGAAAAGGTTTGCTATGTAAGATGGGAAAAACTTCTTTAAAAACTGTTATTGCATTTCATCTCAAGTATAAATGGATCCTGATCTCAAATTTTATAATCATGTTTTAGCTTTATCTTTTAATGAGAAAGGAAAAAGCTTTAATCTGATGGTGTTCATGCTACAATTTGAGTCATTATAGGTGTCACAGACCTCCTGAAATTCCCTTAAATACAAGTATAGATTTTCTAAATCTAAGCTATGAAAAGATGGTAAAAGTTGAATAATGCCTAACTTAAAATTAAAATGAGATGCATCAGGAGGAAAAACTATGCATGATAGTGTACTTATTCTTGTGGGATTCATGTGGTCTCTAAGTGTTTTAACACAGTTATTCTTATTATTCTCATTATGAAGTGATTGATTATCTTCTTCGGCTATATTTTTTAAAAATGATAAGGATACCTTACAAAGTCCACCACTTAATGTACCTGACCACACTCTTATGCATGTGTAGGAATAGAATAAAAAGAAGAAAAAAACAAAAGAAGGAGAAACAAAACAAGAGAAACAAAGTTATATACAAGAAAAGAGAAAAGAGAAAATAAAATAAATATTATAATTTTTATAAGAACTTACCTTCCGACAACGATGCCAAAAACTTGACACGATCAAAAGATTGATGTCTTCTTTCAAATGCAAGAGTATCGAAGTAATAACCTGGCAAGACTAGGGTCGAATCATAGAGAGGTTAATTGTATAAATTATAGATAACAATAATAGTAACAATAATAACATTAAATACTAATAATAATAGCAATAACATTGATAATAATAATAGTAATAATATAGTAGTAGTAGTAGTAGTAGTAGTAGTAGTAGTAGTAGTAGTAGTAGTAATAGTAACAATAATATAGAAGAAGAAGAAGTGGAAGAAGAAGAAAAAGTTGATGAGAACTTTAAGATGGAAGATTAAGGATTAAACAATGATAACAACAAATGTTAAGGTTAGAGCATCCATTAATGGTATGTCAAACAAGTATAGTATAAACTCTTATTATTCAATTGAAAACCACACAGAAAGGAGGTTCCAATGAGATTATAAATTGTTAACATGATTACATTAGTTATCTTATTTGATTAATGCTAATACTTATAAATCTTATAAGGCATTCATGATTACAACTTATGTTAACAACAAATCAAGTTCCTTTCATAACTAAGGTGTGGGTTATACCATAGAGTATGGGTTATGAAATTATCAAGTATTTGTTATACCAAGTGTTATACAATACAAATCTAAATTAGTCATTTAACAAGCAATGTATTAAAGAGTGAACAAGATAACAAATACAAAATATGTTAGTATCAAACATTAAAGTCTATATTAAGTTTACACTATACTTATTCTTACACCATTAGTGTAACTTTTTCACATTGATATAATAAACTTATCTAAACATAATGAAAGAAAGAAAGAAAAACAAATAAACAATATAAGAACATAAATAAGATAAAAGTTAACTAAGTAAAAGAAAGGAATTAAAAGGCATAAACTTGATATTAATGAAAGCAAAACTTAAGCATTACAAAAATACAAAGAGAGAAAGCAAGATGGTGATCTTGATTTGGAAACCAAGATGCCTAAATGCATGGCAAATGCCTCCTTTTATAGTCCAAAATGGGAAACTATTGATTTGATGCCTAATTGATGAGTGGGTGGCTAACTCTTGACTTAGTGACAATCCTTATCTTCTATTGTCTGCCTAAAACATCATTGATAATGATAGAATTCGAATCATTTGAATATAAAAATTGTAGGAAATTATCTCAGCTTTCTAAGAAAAAAAATAAAGGTCATTTAGACTTCTAGAACTCCAGATATGGGCCAAAGATTGAACAGTGTGCGGGTTGGAAGACAGATTCAGACTTTTTTGTTATTGCTATAATTTGGACTTGAAAATGACCTTTTTAAATCTCGGGCTCTATATGAAAGTTATAGGCCTATATCTTACCTTTTCATTCACATAAAGTAGACCTAAATCCAAGATCTATAACTCCAGATATGACCCAATTACTGAACAGTGTTCTAGTCTGGATTACATTAACATCTCTTTTCTAAGTTTGGTCATCTCTTTGTCCTTTTAGTTTTAGTTCTTAAATTCATCAATCAATCATTTCATTTATGTGATAGGCCTGTATTTAAAATGAATTACAATAAATTAAAGGTATCTTATATTATTAGATATGTTATTATAAAACATGCTTTAGTTAAGGAGTTATTGATACTTTAAGTGCAAAATGATGATATAAAACCTTGATAAAAATACATTTTTAAGTAGTAATCATCTAGCATTTGTCTATATTTAGGTGTTAACCTTTCATTAAAATGTGAAACCAATCTCCATGTTTCAAAAACATGATAAGGGCAACTATGAAGCAAGTTCCGATAACTATCCCAATAACGGTAAAATGTTTCTCCTGGTTTTTAAGTGAAAGTGATGATTTGTCTTTTGAAAGAGTTTGTTCTATGAGATGGGAAAAACTTCTTTAAAACTATTATTGCATTTCATCCTAAGCACGAATGGATCATGATCTCAAATTTTGTAATCATGTTTTAGCTTTATCTTTTAATGAAAAAGGAAAAAGCTTTAATCTAATGGTGTTCATGCTACAATTTGAGTCCTTATATGTGTCACAGACCTCCTCAAAATCCCTTAAATATAAGTATGGATTTTCTAAATCTAAGCCATGAAAAGAAGGTAAAAGTTGAATAATGCCTAGCTTAAAATTAAAATGAGATGCATCAGGAGGAAAAACTATGCATGAGGGTGCACTTGTTCTTGTAGGATTTATGTGGTTTCTAAGTGTTCTAACTTGGTTATTCTTATTATGAAGTGATTGGTTATCTTCTTCGACTATTTGTTTTCTGAATATGACGAAGATACCCTACAAAGTCTACCACTTAATATACGTGACTAAACTCTCATATACGCGTAGGAAGAAAATAAAAGAAGGAAGAAAATAAACGAAGAAGGAATCAAAACAAAAGAAACAAAAGTGAGATATAAAAAAAAGTAAAAAATGAAAATAAAATAAATATTGTAATTTATATAAGAATTTAGCTCCCCAACAACGATGCCAAAAACTTGACACGATCAAAGAGTTAATGTCTTATCCCAAGTGCAGGAGTATGAAAGTAATAAATAACCTAGCAAGACCGGGGTCGAACCACAAGGAAGTTAACTATATAAATTATAAATAATAATAATAATAATAATAATAATAATAAGAACAACAACAATAACAACAACAATGATAATAGTGGTGAAAAGGAGTTAAATAGGACTTTGAGATATAAGATTAATGTGAAGATTATGTAATGATAAAAACAAATGTCAAGGTTAGAGAATACATTAATAGTATTAGAGATAAGTAAGGTATAAACTCTTTATTAATTATCAACATGATCATATTAATCATCTTATTTACATCATATCATACTTATAAATTTTATCAAGTATTTATGATACTAACTTATATTGACAATAAATCAAGTTCTTCTCATAATAATGATGTCGACCAAAGGCTATGAGGGATCAAGTATTTGATGTACCAAGTGTTATCGAACACAAATCTAGATTAACCATTTAACAAGTAAGGTATTAAGAATTAATAAGAAGTGAAATTTTTTATGTTTGGGGTATTGATTTTATGGTTCCATTTCCTTTTTTTTTTTGGCAATCTTTATATCCTTTTTGCTGTTGATTATGTGTCCAAGTGGATTGAGGTGAAAGCCACACGAACTAATAATGCTAAAGTTGTTTTAGATTTTGTTAGGACTCACATATTTGATGGGTTTGGAAACCCTAAAGCTATTACTAGTGATCATGACACTCATTTTTACAATCATTTAATGGAATAATTATTACGCAAATATCATGTGACTCATTGGACTTCAATAGCCTACCACCCTCAAACGAATGGCCAATTTGAAATTTTCAATTGAGAAATCAAGTCTATTTTGGAGAAGACAATTCAACCTAACTAGTGAGGTTGGAGTCTAAGACTTGTGAAGCACTTTGGGCTTATCAGATTGCTTATAGATCACCAATAAGGATGCCACCTTATAAGATGATTTATAGGAAAGCATGTCATCTACTGGTAAAGCTTGAACACAAAGCTTTTTGGGCAATTAAACAATGTAACATGGATTATGATGCCGCTGGGATTGTAAGAAAGTTGTAATTACAAGAGTTGGAAGAGATTCGAAATGATACTTATAAGAATGCAAGGATTTACAAAAAAAAGACTAAGAGTCTTCATGACCAAATGCTTACAAGAAAGGAGTTTCATTACATTCGATCATTTGTTATTTCTAATGTTTTTTTCTTATGATATAGTTGAAATTACAAGTTTAGAAACCAATAAAGTATTCAAGGTTAATGGGCATCGTTTGAAACCTTTCTATAAAGGGTGGACAGCTGAACCTACCATTTCTGTGGAGTTAGCTGAACCAATCTATGAAGAATAAACATATAGCATGTCGAGCTAATGATATAAAACAAAAGCGCTTGATAGGTTGGTGACATGACAAAAAGATTAATGTTTTCTCCCAAGTGCAGGAGTGTCGAAGTAATAAATAACCCGGCAAGACCGGGGTCGAACCATATGGAGGTTATTGTACAAATTATAAATAACAATAATACAACAACAACAACAACAATAATAATAGTACTAATAATAGTAGTAGTAATAATACTAATAATAATAATAACAATAATAAAGAAGAAGGAGAAGATGACAACTTTGAGATCAAATATTAAAGTAAGGATTAAACAATGATAATAACAAATGTCAAGGTTAGAGGTTCCACTAATGGTACGTCAAACAAGTATAGTATGAACTCTTATTGTTCAATTGGAATCCACACATAAACGAGGTTCCAATCATATTATAGACTGTTAATATGACTACATTAGTCATCTTATTCAATTAATGCTAATACTTGTAAATTTCATCAAGCATTTATGATTATAACTTATGTTAACAACAAATCAAGTTCTTTTCATAGCTCAAGTGTAGGTTATACCATACATTATGAGCTATGAAAGTGCCAACCATTTGTCGTACCAATTGTTATACAACATAAATCAAGATTAGTCATTTAACAAGCAAAGTATTAAAGAGTGAACAAGATAACAAATATAAAACATGTTAGTATCAAACATTAAAGTCCATTTTAAGTTTATACCATACTTATTCTTACACCATTAGTGTAACCTTTTCACCTTGACATGACTAACTTAGCTAGACATAATGAAAGAAAGAAAAATAGATAAACAAAATAAGAAGATCAATAAGATAAGAGTTAACAAAGCAAAGGAAAGGAAATGAAAGGCATAAACTTGATATTAATGAAAACAAAGCATAAACATTACAAAGAATACAAAGAGAGAAAACAAGAGCATGATCTTGATCTATTCAGATAAACAAACTCTTGTTAAATTTATATACCTGCTCAATACCTCTTAACAAGATATTCATAAACCTTTCTTTTGTGCTCAATGTATCAACACATAATTATGGGGCTTTTCTTAGAAGAAAACAAAATTTTTGTTTTAATATTGAAGGTTAACTTCCTTGAGTTGGGATTATTATTTTTGTCTTCTTTTTTTCTTTTTAATATACATATAATTTAAAACACCATGCATCTTTAACCCATGTAATGAGCTTTCAGCTAATGACTCCCAGACCAGTTGGTCTTAGGGCATTAGGTGTTAAGACACCTCTATGAGCTTAGTAACTCGGGTCGTAGATACTGATATGTAGATAGTACAATGTTTGATTCCCTTAAGCTTTTCTCCTCAACCCATGTAACAAGCGTTGGGCCAATAGCTCCCAAGTCAGTTGATTTTAGGGTATTAGGTGTTAAAACACCCCTTCGGGCTTAATTGCTTAGGTTAGGGAGGCTATGAAACCAAACTTATCTATATTTTTATTATTATCATTTTTTTTCTTTTTTTAATTATATACTATCTCTTTCCCTTAGTTGTTACCTTTAACAAAAGAACATAAATAATGTAATAATCCAATATGCAACCCACAATCATATATTGAAGTGTATGTGTGTAAATTAAGGTTTAAGAATACATGTTAAATAAGTATATGAGCAGACTTAAGTGATAACAATGCAAAAGTTTGTAAATCTGAATATTTCAAGAAGTATTATGATAGACCTTGTTACGAATGATTACTAAGATGCGTCTCAAGAGTCATAAAAGATTCACCTTACTCTGCCATCATAGTAACAACCATTTTGCACATGCTTTATGAAATAGAAAACACATTTTTTTTTAGCTACTACCCTCTCCCCCCAACTAAAACAAGACATTGTCCTCAATGTTTAAAGGTAGAAAGATAGAGTATAGAAGATATCACCTGAAATAACAAAACAAACCTGAAACACACTGAAAAAATATAAGAAACAACAAAACCAAAAGACATAAAGATTCACAAATGGAGGCTCAAATCCAATCTAAGCTTTTTACGACTTTCCTGAGTTGATTAATTTATACAACTCATGGAAGGATCAATTACAGGAATGAAAGATTGCAGTTGGTCAATCAATTGTTCAGTAGCAGCAGCAAAGATTATAATTTGTCATGCAGAAGATGTTAGAAATTCCTGTTCCACAGCGTGATTAAGAAAAGACAACAACTTATCATAATAACCATTAACATTTAACAAACCTATGGGTTTATGGTGAATGTGTAGTTGGGCTCAAGAGGAAATATGAAAGTTCTCTTCCAATGTGCCTAGACCACCTGGTAAAGCAATGAAGGCATCAGTATGGTTAAACATTGTATTCATTCGAGCTGACATTGTAAAGACTTGAAGTTCCTCTCCAATTGTTTTTCCAATGATGTCCCCTTATGCTAAAGCTTTGGGAACGACCCCCAAAACTTGACTACCTCCTCCATATACTAAATGAATCTTTCTCTCAGCTAGCACTTGACCAAGATGATTTGCTGATTCTAAAAACTCCTTTTCTTTCCTAGGACTAGATCCACCAAAAACACAAATATTTCTTATATGATGACCTGAGGAACTTGCCATTTCTACACACTTCAGTATTTGTTAAATGTATGGGTTGAGTAGAAATGAAAGGAAGGAAAAGAGGGTTTTATAGATGAGAAATTAGAAAGGCAATCATACCAGCTATATGTAGGCCAGCTAGAGTCTCACACACACACTCTCTCTCTCTCTTTATTTATTTATTTTTTAAAAAAACATGTATATGTACAAGTAGTTGTGATTGTGGCTCACATCTTCCCTTGGTTTTTTGTCCAAGAACGGCTCAAACGCCCTCTATGGGTCGGGGATAGGCTTCCCATCTAGTTTTCTTAAAAATTGGCAAACAGGGTCTTTTTTAGATAGATTCCCAAGACTAAGTCGATCGTGTTTTTTATGAAATAGTGGCCATAAATCATGAATTGCACGATGCACATCTCCACTAGGATGCGTCTCAAGAGTCAATAGAAGGTTATCTAAAGACTCCTTACTCAGGCCATCCTTAATGAATTGTATTTTATCTTCATAGTTTATAGATACCATTCCTAAAGAACGACATTGTGTATTGCAAGTCCATCTAGCATATTGATGACAAACTTTCAGTCGTTTTGCACAACGTTTCTTTGCAAAAGTGCTTTTACCTGTTCCAGGCATGTGTGAAATGAAGGAGTTAGAGGACTCACTTGATAATCGAACTTTTGCTTCAATCAACCAGCGAATATCTTCAGGAATTCCATGATTCATTAACAATCTCAATCTTACACATCTAGCACGGTAAATTTTTGTAATCGCATTTTGAGGCAGAGCGGGAAAATACTTTTTCAATTTTACAAGATTAATATCCATTTTCAAATGAGAATTGGAAGAGAGATTCAAAGAATTGCAGAAATGTATATACAGATATCAGTTATTGTGGGAAACTGAAAGAACCGACTTAAGTCACGGAGTACCGTTATTCGCCATTTGACCGGGGTGAGAGAAACTAGCAAAAATCACTCAAAAAGAAACACAAAAACAATGTGAGAAAAACAAAATAATCAACCTTTATCTACAAGATCATTCAAACCAGTTGATTCATTTTCACTAGGAAAATTATCAAAGTAAACTTTTAAACGATGTTTATTTTCCTTAAAATCATTGTCATTCATTGAATTCTTAATATCACAGGCCCCATACGGATTCCTCCATCTTGGTCTTAGCTCTCTAAGGAATGTATAGAGTTGAGAATTATAAAACAAAACTTTTTGACCAGTATCAACTTTTTGACAATTTTCACAAGTTTTGCAGAATGCATGCGTGTCCTTGAACATGGTGGGCCAATAAAATCCATTTTGAAAGATTTTTGCAGCTGTCTTATTTGACGAGAAATAACTTCCACATGCTTCAGAATGATAAATTTTAATAACACTACTTACCTCATTATCGGGAATGAATCTTTGAAATATTTGATCAGGACAATATTTGAATAAGTTAGGGTCGTCATCATAAGAGTTCTTCTCTTCATTCAAAAACTTTTCTTTGTCTTGGGTACTCCAATCAGCTGGCAAATCTCCTAAAGCAAGAAAATTAATATTTTTATCATACCAAGGCATTGAAATATGTGAAAGTAAGGATTTGTTAGGAAAGTAATCATTAATTAGTGTGATGTCAGATGTCAAATCTGTTGTCACTGTTGATAAAAGATTCACATCAACATTTTTGGTGCTTTTTTCATCCGTGATTTCTTCCTCAGAATAAATCATTCGCAAATCTTTAGATTCATCCAACTGATTTTTACTTAAAGTAGATTCAAGTTGATCATAAACTAATTCATCAATATGATCTACTTCTTGTAAATCATTATCAACTCCAGGTTGCTTACAAATGTTGAAAATATTCATCTGTAATGTCATGTTTCCAAATGATAGCTTTATCAGTCCATTCCTACAATTAATCAATGCGTTAGAAGTTATAAGAAATGGACATCCTAAAATAACAGGAAATGAATTACATGCTTCAACAGGTTGTGTGTCCAAGACAACAAAATCCATAGGATAAATGAATTTATCGACTTGTACTAACACATCTTCAATTATTCCTCTAGGCACTTTTACAGATTTATCGGTAAGTAAAAGAGTTATAAAAGTTGGTTTTAACTCATCAAGATTGAGACTCTGAAAAACTGAATATGGAAGTAAATTCACACTAGCACCAAGATCAAGTAAGGCTCTTTCAATTTTATGCTCTCCAATAAAGAAAGAAATTGTAGGACAACCAGGGTCTTTATATTTCAATGCATTATTGTTCTGAAGAATGACACTTACTTGTTCGGCTAGAAAGGCTTTTTTTTTCACATTCAGTTTCCTCTTCACAGCGCATAGATCTTTCAAAAATTTAGCATAAGAAGGAATCTATTTAATAGCATCCAGCAAAGGTATATTGATTCTTACC
Organism: Populus ilicifolia; assembly: GCA_015708895.1. Lineage (NCBI taxonomy): Eukaryota > Viridiplantae > Streptophyta > Magnoliopsida > Malpighiales > Salicaceae > Populus > Populus ilicifolia. The sequence goes on along the minus strand of SRLM01001652.1, from coordinate 21,261 downwards.
TGTTTGAAAGTTTCAAAAATTTCAAAGTTGTGATTGACTTTCCTTTGTTTGGTCATACCCTGAGGAAATGGAAGTGCTGCCGGAGAATTAGTCTTTTCTTTGCAATTTTCAGATTCAACCCCTTCCTTACCCTCAGAGATTGACTCATCATCTTTCTCATAAGGTTTAAGAGAGGGTTTTTCAATAACCTTACCACTACGAAGAGTAGTGACTGATTTGACTTGATCCATGTGTTGGCTTCCGGAACTACTTGTATTTACATTGTATTGCCCCTTGGAATTTTATTATGGTTGAGATGGAAACTTACCTTTCTCTTGGAAACTAAGAGCAGATGTCAATTTTGCAAGAGTATCTTTAAAATCGGTCATGTTTTGAGCAAGTTGAGTATTGATTGTCTCTTGCTTTTCAATGAATGCATGCAATGTTTCCTCAAGATTTGTTCTAGAAGGTGGAGCATAAGGAGGTGCATATCCATGAGAATTTTGGAAATTATGGTGTGCTTGAAATGGTGGTTGTGAAGTTTGTGCATTGTTGTTCTCACTCTTCTAACTAAAATTTGGATGATTTCTCTAACCAGGGTTGTATGTTTGTGAGTATGGGTTATGGTTGGCCCTTTGAAAACTGTTTAAAGCATGGGCTTGTTCAAGGAGACATTCCTTAAAAGAAGGCAAGGTTGGACAGTTATCGGTTGAGTGTTCATTTGTTTCACATATTTGACATGCAATGTTTTCAATAGATTTTAATTGACCACTCTTTTTCAATTCTAGTGTCTCGACTTTTTTTAGCTAAAGATGCAAACTTAACTTGAAGGTCATGATCTTCTCTAAGGTTGTACATACCTCCACTAGATGTATGAGGTTGAGTTTTACTTGGTGCCTCATAAGTACCCGCGGTGTCCCAATTTTGAGCATTTTCAGCTAACAAGTCTAAGTGCTTCATTGCTTCATCTGGGTCTTTATTTTCAAAAGTTCCATTGCACATCAATTCAACCATTTGCTTATCTTTAGGTGTTAACCCTTCATAAAAATATGAAACCAATCTCCATGTTTCAAAACCATGATGAGGGCAAGTACTAAGTAAGTCTCGATACCTATCCCAACATTGGTAAAATGTTTCTCTTGGTTTTTGAGTGAAAGTGGTTATTTGTCTTTTGAAATAGTTTGTTCTATGAGATGAGAAAAACTTATTTAAAAACTGTTGTTGCATTTCATCCCAGGCACGAATGGATCCTGGTCTCAAATTTTGTAGTCATGTTTTAGCTTTATCTTTTAATGAAAAAGGAAAAAGCTTTAATTTGATAGTGTTCATGTTATAATTTAGATTATTATATGTGTTGCAGACCTCCTCAAATTCCCTTAAATGCAAGTATGGATTTTCCAATTCTAAACCATGAAAAGAAGGTAAAAGTTGAATAATGCCTAGCTTAAAATTAAAATGAGATGCATCATAGGGAAAAACTATGGTGCACTTGTTCTTGTTGGATTCATGTGGTCTCTAAGTGTTCTAGCACGGTTATTCTCATTATGAAGTGATTAATTATCTTCTTCAGCCATATTTTCTGAAAATGATGACAATACCCTACAAAGTCTACCACTTGATGTACGTGACCACACTCTCGTGCACGTGTAGGAATAGAATAAATGGAAAAAGAAAACAAAAAAAGAAGAAACAAGAAAAAAGAAACAAAGTTATATATAAGAAAAGTGAAAAGAGAAAATAAAATAAATATTATAATTTATACAAAACTTACCTCCCCGGCAACAGCATCAAAAACTTGACACGACGAAAAGACTGATGTCTTCTCCCAAGTGCAGGAGTGTCAAAGTAATAAATAACCTGACAAGACTAGGGTCGAACCACAGGGAGGTTATTGTACAAATTATAAATAACAATAATAATAATAACAATAATAAAGAAGGAGAAGATGACAACTTTGAGATGAAATATTAAAGTAAGGATTAAACAATGATAATAACAAATGTCAAGGTTAGAGATTCCACTAATGGTATATCAAACAAGTATAGTATGAACTCTAATTATTCATTTGGAATCCACACATAAAAGAGGTTCCAATCATATTATAGATTGTTAACATGACTACATTAGTCATCTTATTCAATTAATGCTAATACTTGTAAATTTTGTCAAGCATTTATGATTATAACTTATGTTAACAACAAATCAAGTTCCTTTCATAGCTCAGGTGTCGGTTACACCATACATTATGAGCTATGAAAGTGTCAAGCATTTGTTGTACCAATTGTTATATAACAAAAATCAAGATTAGTCATTTAATAAGCAAAGTATTAAAGAGTGAATACAATAACAAATATAAAACATGTTAGTATCAAACATTAAAGTCTATATTAAGTTTATACCATACTTATTCTTACACCATTAGTGTAACCTTTTAACCTTGACATAATTAACTTAGCTAGACATAATGAAAGAAAGAAAAATAGATAAACAAAATAAGAACATCAATAAGATAAGAGTTGCCAAAGGAAAGGAAAGGAAATGAAAGGCATAAACTTGATATTAATGAAAACAAAGCATAAACATTACAAAGAATACAAAGAGAGAAAACAAGAGCATGATCTTGATCTGAACAGCAAGATGCCTAAATACATTGCAAATGCCTCCTTTTATAGGCCAAAATTGGAAACTATTGATTTGATGACTAATTGATGAGTAGATGGCCAACCCTTGACTTGGTGACAATCCTTATCTTCTATTGTCTACCCAAAATGTCATTGATGACGTCAAAATTAGAGCCACTTAAACAAATGAAAGTTCTAGGAAATTGTCTCAGCTTTCTTGTGTAAAAAATTCAGCTCATTTCAACTTTTAGAACTCTAGATATGGCCAAAATACTAAACGGTGCTCGGGCTAGAATACAGATTCGGGCTTTTTTGTTGTTGCAACAATTTGGACTTAAAAATGGCCTTTTTAGATCTTGGGCTCCATATAAAAGTTGTAGGCCTATGTCTTACCTTTCCATCCATATAAAGTAGACCTCAATCTAAGATTTATAGCTCCAGATATGACCCAATTACCGAACAGTGTTATGGTTTAGATTGCATTGACATCTCTTTTCTAAGTTTGATCATCTCTTCGCCTTTGCAATTGAAGTTCTTAAAGTCATCAATCAATCCATTTATTTATGTCATAGGCCTGCATTTAAAATGGACATTCACCACAAATTAAAGGTATCTTATATTATTAGATAGATTATTATAAAATATACTTTAGTTAAGGACTTATTGATACTTCAAGTGTAGAATGATGATATAAAACCATGATAAAAATGCACTTTTGAGTACTAATCAGTTGGAACCTTGCAATTTTTTTTTTCAAATTTGCTGTTTTGTTATCCTTATCTTTAGTTTTTCATATTTTACTTTATTTTTGTTGTTCTCTTATATTCCTTCTCTTTTATTTCAATATTGAGGACAATGTTATGTTTTAAGTCTAGGGGTATTAAGAGAATTTTTGTTTTCTTTATTATTTTTCAAACAAAAAAGTTATGTTTGATCTTTTGAACTCCCATTGGTTTTTGAGAATATGAGTATTATGTATGAGAATTAGTTGAGATACATGAAGATATAAATCAAATGAATTAGTGTGTATGCAAGTTTTAATGTTTAATTGGTTTAGGGGTTGACTTTGAAAATATGCCATGTTGACTTTATAGTGTTATATCAATGCAAGTTTTTGAGCTTTTAACATTATATTCTTTGATTGTGTATGTTTTCAATGATATGTATCTTTAGAATTTGCTTCATATCTTGTTGAGATTAGATTCACATTACATATATACATGAAGATAATAAAAGCATTAGGAATTTTAACCACTCAAGCTAAAAAGTCAACCTAAAGCTTATTATTCTTAGTGAACTTGTTTTAAGCTTGTTTATCTTTTCTTTGCTTTATCCATGTATAAGCATGAACTTTTTATATGTTTTTCTTTTCCCCTAGCTAAGGATTAGTAGAGCATATACTTGTGATATCTCATGGAATTATGATTGGAAATTATGTGAAAAGAAAGAAGCAGAATGCTTGATGAAAAGATGGGCAAAGTTGCCAAAGGTGAAAAAAAAAAGAATAACAAAAAAGTATTCCTTTATGTTCTTAAGGTTTTATGTTGAAAAACCTTGAAATCCAAAAAAAATAAGCATTAGTGATTAAAGATGAAAAAATTATATACTTTGATGGAATATCTTATTTGAAATATAATTTATTTCAGAATGCTCTACTTTCTTTGGTTTGAATCTTTCCTTTTACTTTGTTTTTCCTCACCTTAACCTTAGCCCCATTACAACAAAAAAAATATGACCTTTTGATTCATTCATTGCTTGTAATATGTTAGTAATAGAGATGAGATTAAAGAGTAAGCTTATGGTAGAACATATTCATTGATTGAATTTAAGAGATTCAAACATATAAACCCTAAACACATAAGTGTTGAAGTGTATATCAATTAGAGGACCTATCACTTTGGCATGACATAGATTTCATTTAAATCCTGAAAATTAATTGAGTTTTGAAATTTACATGTAAATGAATTCATGAAAATTTATACTCTTTATCCTTCTTAATTATGTTCTTATTTATAATGCATATATTCTTAGATATTGATGAGAGATTAAGAGATTTATCATAATTATTTTCAATTTGATTTTATATATACTTTCTCGAGGACGAGCAAGAGCAAAGTATAGGGGTATTTGATATAACCATATTATTCGATAGTTTCACCCACATTTAACTAGTGTTTTACCCATGTTATATATATAAAATGCCTTGATATTCTTTTTTTATGTTTTGAAGGTACTTTTGGATGAAAGATGCAAAAATGAGTAAATTGGAGGTAATTGGCAGATTTGATGTTTAGTCGATGTTTTGTGTAGAGCGTGAGTTTTAGAGCTTGAAATGAAGTGATTCTAGTGGCACTAAAATACTAACATCCATACCTTTCATAAATTTAATGTAAGAAAAATAAAAAGGAAAAGATTATGGAAATCACATCCTTTAAAGTCAAATCTCGCATTCTACCACTATTGACCTTTGTCCATTCAAAATTCAATATCTACAGCTATAGAATTCCAATTGATGCAAACGTAATTGTTTTGGATTCCAGAATCAAAGGTCTACAAACACTCCAAATTTCATCCAAAAATGACATCATATAACAGAGATATGATTTTTCAAAGTTGACAATTAAATTCTGCCAATAAATAGGTTTCATGAAGAAACGAGTCCAAATTATGTTCCAAAGCTTTTAAATCAATATCCAAGTTTTTATTTTAGTAATTTAGTTCCTCTAAGTCAAAGCTTGAAGATTTCATGCAAGACTAATTCTTCTGTTTAGAAAAATAGTTATTAAAGTACTTAAATGTAAACTATCATCTTAAAGGAGGACTATTTTGTAAAATAGAAACTAGGTTTCTTAGCATATAAAAAGAAAGAGAGAAGGGAGAGAGGGTAGTAGCAAGAAGTGAAGAAACACATACTCTCCTCTCTACAAACCAAAAATAATATTTTCTTCTATCTTCAAGAGTAGTTGTTCCATAGCTATGCAAGGCTAAGCTTGTTTTTTTAGTTTTAAGGACACAACAAACCTTTAGATTTCAAAAACCATGAGATTTATTCTTCTTTTTATTTTTAGTTTATATTATGAATGAGTATGATTGTTTTCCTATGCATATTTTTATGATTGTTGTTGATAATTGCTAGAGCGGACTCTAAGTTATTATTGTGAACAATATATTACTAAGTTTGATATCAAAACTGGAGTTGTGATATATGAACTTGTGAAGCAACTAAGCTTGATAATTGTGGCAGAATTACGTTATTAAACTTAGAGAGAACACTCAAACAAAGGAACACAAGCTGTAGACAACTTGGTTGTCAAGAGATCAATCAATTTAACTAGTTCTTAGGGCTGCCATTGAACTAAAACATTAATGCAGACAATGTGATTGTTTGTTGGTTAGGGTTAGTTATATAACGGTTCCGTTAATTAACCAATGTTAAGAAAAGATAAAAATTTAGAATATAAATTGAAATTTCATTTTAAGGATCGGTTCTAATTTTTGTTGGTGGATGTGTGCTTATTATCAAGGTTTGTTTTCTTGATTAATTTCAGTTTTAATTGATTTTGTTTGTTAGTTTAATTTCTTCCATAGTTTAGATCATCACAAATCAAGACCCCCCCAATTGCATAACGTATAACATAAAAATCTAAACTAAATCTTCCTCGTGGGATTGAACCCTTGCTTGCTTTATACTATCTTGTGTGTTGTGTTTTAAGCTAGGATAATTAATTTGTGTAACCGCGACATCGCAACACTTTTAGTATAAGCAATAACTATAAAAGCCTTATTGAATTTTTAAGATCCTAATTATATGTGTTTTACTTTCAAGAACATTGATATAACACCTATCATAAAGGAGTATGAAAAGATCCTAGATTTTCAAACAACAACCATAAGATATACCTCAAAATAAAAATTTGAAGAAACAACTTTGGAGGTAGTTAATTTATTATGTTTGGGAAAAATCAGCAAGTGTAAGGTAGCTAATAGAGGATTCAAATGGAAGATCATTGAAACCATAATGAAAAAGAATGCCTAAAAAGGTAAGTTAAGAAACAAATGATACAAGTTAGTGGCTTTTGCTATATTTGGTTTAGTTCTGTTCCTATCTGAAATTAGATTCAACAATTTAGAAGTTGTAAATGCCTTCATAAAGTTTAAGCATGAATGAATCAACTTTTTTATTGTAATTTTTATTGAAACCATGTTATCACTTAACCATTGTAGGATGTATGGGAAGGGATCTATGAGATATTATGTCTCAATATTGCATTTATGGATTATTAGTCATATCGAAATACCAAAGATATTTTCAATAACTTTTGGTGGTTTGATCTTCAACCATTAAAGATATATATAGATGAGACTTGGAAGAATTTGGATAAGAAAGTATGGATGAAGAAATATACTATATTACTATATAACAACTTTAAGTGGAGAGTACTATAGATGAAGAACGCGATATCTGTAATGAGATATGAAAGTAAGATATAGGTTCATTTGATTAGAGTAATTGGATACATTAGTTATGCATCGATGCTTGTAACAAGATAATTAGGTGGAATACAATATGAATTGAGAACTTTGAGATTAATATATTTCACCAATTTATTCAGACATAAGTCATCCTTTAAAAAGATGGAACTTATTATACAAGACTAGAAAATAGGCTTTTATTGATGAAAAGGAACAAGAAAGTGAGATTAAATCCCCATGTAGTCAAAATTATATGATTTGGAGAAAAAGAAAGAGCTTTGTGGAATGATATGATTCTCAAAGCTTAGAATTCATAATAAAAAATGGAGAACTGAAAAGAAAAAGGATTGATAATGAGAAAAAGTTAAGAAAATAGCTATAAAAGTGCAAATTTAACCTTTAACATAGCAAAAGGCAATGAAAAGTGTTGGAAAAATAGTTGGAAGAGAAATATAATATGAGGAATTACCTAAACTAAAAGTTGGTAAAGAAGGATGAACAACTAGCAGCTTTGACAAACAATCACAGGTAATACAATTAGAGACTACAATACGAGTGCTGGAAAGAAGTAATAAGTCTGTAAGAACTAGCAACTCAGTATTGATCACCGATAATACCTTATTCTATGACAAGATAAGACAAATGATAAAGCAAATTGAGTAAGTAGCCTATTATGTTGAAAGGTTGCAACAACAAGCCTCCTAAATGAAAAATAATACTGTGAAGTACTGAGAACACATGAGTGTCGTCACTTTCTTCATTAGAAACATAACTAATAAAGACGATGATTTTTATAAGTAGTGATGCATAAGGCTTTTAAATTTTGAAAAATTTAAAATAATATACAAAAAATTTTATTCATGAGAGCATCACAACCCATCTTTCTTTTTATGTGTTTTGGAATTTAACCATGATAAGAACTTGGCAAATGCTTATATAGAATAATCAATTGGGCCAAACAATCTTGTTGAAGGAATTATAAGAGTCATAAATCAATTTGGAAAGGTTAATCCATATCCAATATACATTAATATATGTATTATGATCATGAATTTGTTAACAAATCATCACATACATATATAGGCAGTGAAACATGGGTCCTTTGCCTAAGGTTTACTACACTAGATTAAGAAAAAAAAAATAAAGAACAAAAATAGAGATCATTTGAAATCACATTATTAGAATGAGTTAAAGTCTATAAAGAATGAAGTTGTTTGACTAATCAATCTACTTGAGAAACTCGTAAAGTCTATGAATTGGAAGGGAACAACTGCATAACATTTTATAGAAGCACTAGATGTTTATCTCCCTTTACAGCTTAGAACTTAAGGATAGATTTAGTAATTAAGCATCATTTTATCCCCATTACCCTTGTTTAGCCAGCTTAAGCTATGGTTGTTGTGGATTTAACAACTAAATGACCTTTTGATGATAGATCCATCATTGCTATAAACTGTGATGAATGGTTTGCTATAGAAAAGAGTTTAAGAGTAGTTGAAGGGAATGATATGTTTGACCTTATCTGAGTAGCTAAAATATACATGGTGCCAAATGTTTTTAGAGTGTCATAATTCATCATATACACTGGATTAAAGTGCTCAAACACCAATCTCCAGTCATACTATAATAAGATGACTGAAATGATCTATAATGACAAAATATTGGTCTATTTTTTTCAAGATAGTCTCATAAGGTCTGCCTTAAATTGGTATATGAGACAGGACAATACCAAGATTAAGAAATGGAAAAACGTGGTCAAGACTTTACTAAAGTAATATAAATTTATATGAAAATTGCCCCGACAGAACTAACCTAATGACCATGAGAAAGGGAAGCCAAGAGTCAACAAAGGTGTATAAGTAAAGATGGTAGGATGAGGCCATACTTGTCCAATCTAATCCCCTTTGATGGATAGCTTGTCTTAATATTCCTATGATGTTATATATATTGCTAAAAGAATAGAGTAAGGGATTAAGTTAGGACACATAGTTGAGCCAATGGAAAAGAAAGGTTTTGCTAGGAAGAAAAGGGAGAGTGATATGAAACACTTAGAAGAAAGGTATAAGGGCAAGAAAACAAACTATGATAACCCCTAAAACACTACCTCTCAAGTTACCAATGTTAACTTTGCCAAGCTTTTTGCCCCGAATCAAACTAATCAATTAAATAAACATAAGAAATACGTTGGAACAACTAGCACCTCTACCTATGCCCTTGAAAGAATTAGATGCCAAATTGTTAATTATTAGGCATATAGCTCTTACAACCACCTTTTCCCGTCTAGGACATGCTAAATTTAACTTATGAATACCATGCTAGCAATCTTGATCATAATATTGAAACTTTGCTATGCTTTTAAGAAAGGTTGTTGGAACTCATTGAGATAGGATGTGTAAGTTTCAAGGATTCACCTGATCTTAATTCCAATCCATTACCTAACCATGTTGCTGCTAACAGAGAAGTGGGTATGGTGGAAATCGGGAGTAAAGACAAGGTGATAAAGGTATCCATGAAAAGGTTGTATGATATTTTAAAACAATTATGATTTTTAAAAAAGGATGTTGAGTATCACTTAGAGAAATTTGATCATTATGAGTTCCATGAAAGAAAAGGACATCATATTGAGGAGTGCATTTAGTTCTACTGAAAGGTTGCATGAATGTTAACCTTGAGAAAGTTAAGAATTAAGGCCATGAAGGGTAATAATAAAGTAAAGATGATGGAAAGTCAAGGGAAACAATTAGAGGTATGTAAGCTCTAACCAATAGTTAATGGGCACCCTAAACTAATCTTTATTAATCCTTATTATATAAATAAAAGAGATCATAATACAATGCGTTACAATTACGATTGTACCTCTAACATCAAAACTCCTCTTTTCTTGTTCCAAACTAAGATCAATGGGTTGACCTAGAGTGGTCATTGCTTCACTCCTAAAGAGCTAAGAAAAACTAAAGGCAAGGAAGTGACAAATCTTTATAAGGAACTTAAGCTTAACAAACGTATGACTAGGGAAGAGTTGAATAAATTCTTAAAATTGATAAGACATAGTGAATATTGTATGGTAGATAAATTAAAGAAAACCTTGACCAGAATCTCTTTTATATCCTTGATACTCATCTTTGAACCATACTGAAATGCCTTACAAAAGGTGTTGAACGAGGTTTATGTACCTCTTGACAATGAGTAGAAAACCATGTAACATCTAATATGGAGAATTTATGCAACCAATACTTATACTTTATAGAAGATGAGGTGGATGCTAGGAAAATTAGACATAATAGGCCTCTGTACATCATTATTAGATGTAAAGATTGACTCACAAGTAATTAGTACTTAAAAGTGCATTTTTTATCAAGGTTTTATATCATCATTTTGCACTTGAAGTATCAATAACTCTTTAACTAAAGCATGTTTTATAATAATATATCTAGTAATATAAGATATCTTTAATTTGTGGTAAATGTTCATTTTAAATATAGGCCTGTCACATAAATGAAAGGATTTATTGATGAATTTAAAAATTAAAATTGAAAGGACAAAGAGATGGCCAAACTTAGAAAAGAGATGTTGGTGTAATTCAAACCAGAATATTGTTCGGTAATTTATTTATATTTGCAGCTGTAGATCTTAGATTTAGGTCTAATTTATATGGATGGAAAGGTAAAATATAGGCTTACAACTTTCATAGGAGCCCAAGACTTAAAAAGGTCATTTTCAAGTCCAAATTGTAGCAACAACAAAAAAGTCTAAATCTGTCTTCAAGCCTGAGCATTGTTCAGTGTTTGGCCCATATCTAGAGTTATAGAAGTCCAAATGACCTAAATTTTTCACACAAGAAAGCTGAGACAATTTCCCACAACTTTTAAAAAGAATACTGTGCAGTAATAGGGTCATATCTAGACTTGTAGATCTTAGATTTAGATTTACTTTATGTGGATGGAAAGATAAGAGATAAGCTTACAACTTTTATGTAGAGGTTTGGTTTTAATAAGGTCATTTTAAAGTTTAAATTATAACAAGAACAAAGAAGTCTAAATCTATTTTACAACCTAGACACTGTTCAATATTCAACCTATATCTTGAGTTCTAGAAGTCCAAATAACTTTCATTTTTTTTTCTAAAAAGTAGAGACAATTTTCTACAATTTTATATAGAGGTCTTGTTCAAATTCTCACGTTATCAATGATGTTTTATTCAAACAAGAGAAGATAAAGATTGTCACTAAGTGAAATATTGGCCACCTATTCATCAATTAGTCATCAACTCAATAGTTTTCAATTTTGGCCTATAAAAGGAGGCATTTACCATGCACTTAGGAATCTTGGTTTCCAAATCAAGATCATGCTTTTGCTTTCTCTCTTTGTATTTTTGTAATGTTTATGTTTTGCTTTCATTAATATCTTGTTTATGCCTTTCATTTCTTTTTCTTTACTTAGTTAACTTTTATTTGATTTATGTTCTCATCTTATTTATTTATTTTTCTCTCTTTCATTATTTTTAACAAAGTTTATTATGTCAAGATGAAAAGGTTACACTAATTGTGTGTAAGAATAAGTATAATATAAACTCAATATGGACTTTAATGTTTGATACTAACATGTTTTGTATTTGTTATCTTGTTCCTTCTTAATACTTTGCTTGTTAAATGGTTAATCTAGATTTATGCTGTATAACATTTGGCATAATGATTAGTGCTTAAAAATGAATTTTTATCAAGGTTTTATATCATGATTTTGCATTTGAAGTATCAATAACTCCTTAACTAAAACATGTTTTATAATAACATATCTAATAATATAAGATACCTTTAATTTATAGTAAATGTTTATTTTAAATCCAAGCCTATCATATAAATGAAAAATGAGTGATGAGTTTACGAACTGAAATTGAAAGGAGAAAGAGATGGCCAAACTTAGAAAAGAGATGCTGGTATAGTTCAAACTAGAATACTGTTCGGTAATTAGGTCATATCTGGAGCTGTAGATCTCATATTTAGGTCTACATTATATGGATGCAAATATAAGATATAGGCCTATAAATTTTATATAGAGTCCAAGATTTAAATAGGTTATTTTCAAGTCCAAATTATACCAACAATAAAGAAGTCTGAATGTGTCCTATAGCCCGAGCACTATTTAGTGTTTGGTCGATATCTGGAGTTCTAGATGTCCAAATGACCTTCATTTTTTTTCTAGAAAGCTGAGACAATTTCCTATAACTTTCACATCAAGTGGTTCCAATTCTGATGTTATCAATAATGTTTTGAGCAGACAAGAGAAGATAAGGATTGTCACCAAGTCAAGAGTTGGTTACCCACTCATTAATTAGTCATCAAATCAATAGTTCCCAATTTTGGCCTATAAAGGAGGTATTTGCCATGCATTTAGGCATTTTGGTGTCCAGATCAAGATCATGCTCTTGCTTTCTCTCTTGTATTTTTTTTGTATTGCTTATGCTTTGCTTTCATTAATATCAAGTTTATGCCTTTCATTTCTTTTCCTTTACTTAGTTAACTTTTATCTATGTTCTTATTTTGTTTATCTATTTTTCTTTCTTTTATTATATCTAGCTAAGTTTATTATGTCAATGTGAAAAGGTTACACTAATGGTGTAAGAATAAGTATAGTATAAACTTAATATGGACTTTAATGTTTGATACTAGCATGTTTTATATTTGTTAGCTTGTTCACTCTTTAATACTTTGCTTGTTAAATGACTAATCTTGATTTATGTTGTATAACAATTGGTACGACAAATGGTTGACACTTTCATAGCTCATAATGTATGGTATAACCTACACTTGAGCTATGAAAAGAACTTGATTTGTTGTTAACATAAGTTATAATCATAAATGCTTGATGAAATTTACAAGTATTAGCATTAATTGAATAAGATGACTAATGTAGTCATATTAACAGTCTATAATATGATTGGAACCTCGTTTATGTTTGATACTAACATGTTTTATATTTGTTAGCTTGTTCACTCTTTAATACTTTGCTTGTTAAATGACTAATCTTGATTTATGTTGTATAACAATTGGTACAACAAATGCTTGACACTTTTATAGCCCATACTGTATGGTATAACTGACACCTAAGCTATGAAAGGAACTTAATTTGTTGTTAACATAAGTTATAATCATTAATGCCTAATGAGATGCACAAATATTAGCATTAATCGAATAAGATGACTAATGTAATCATGGTAATAATCTACAATTAGATTGAAACCTTCTTTGTCTGTGATTTCCAATTGAATAATAAGAGTTGATACTATACTTGTTTGACATACTATTAGTGGAACTTGTAACCTGTAACCTGTAACCTTGACATTTGTTGTTATCATTGTTTAATCCTTATATTAATATTTCATCTCATAGTTCTCATCATCTTTTTCTTTTCTTGTTTTTTTTTATTTTATTACTACTACTACTATTACTACTACTACTATTGTTGTTGTTGTTGTTGTATTATTGTCATCTATAAGTTATACAGTTAACTTCCTTGTGGTTCGACCTTGGTCTTGCTGAGTTGTTTATTACTTTGACACTCATACACTTAGGAGAACACATCAATCTTTTAGTCATGTCAAGTTTTTGGTGCCGTTGTTAGGGAGGTAAGTTCTTGTACAAATTATAGTAGTTATTTTATTTTCTCTTTTCACTTTTCACTTTTCACTTTTCTTCTATATAATTTTGTTTTTTTTGTTTTGTTTTTTTTTCTTCTTCTTTTTTTATTCTATTCCTACACGTACATGAGAGTGTGGTCACGCACATTAAGTGGTAGACTTTATAGGGTATCATCATCATTTTCAGAAAATATGGCTAAAGAAGATAAGCAATCACTTCATAATGAGAATAATAAGAATAACTGTGTTAATACACTAAAAGACCATATGAATCCCACAAGAACAAGTGCAGCATCAAGCATAGTTTCCCTTCCTGATCATCTCATTTAAATTTTAAGCTAGGTATTATTCAACTTTTACCTTCTTTTCATGACCTAGATTTGAAAAATCCATACTTGGATTTAAGGGAATTTAAGGAGGTCTACAACACATATAATGATTCAAGTTATAGCATGAACACCATCAAATTAAAACTTTTTTCTTTTTCATTAAAAGATAAAGCTAAAACATGGCTATAAAATTTGAGACTTGGATCCCTTCATGCTTGGGATGAAATGCAATAATAGTTTTTAAAGAAGTTTTTCCCATCTCATAGAACAAACTATTTCAAAAGACAAATCATCACTTTCACTCAAAAACCAGGAGAAACATTTTATGAATGTTAGGATAAGTATTGAGACTTGCTTAATACTTGTCCTCATCATGGTTTTGAGATATGAAAATTGCTTTCATATTTTTATGAAGGCTTAACACTTAAAGATAGACAAATGGTTGAATTAATGTGCAATGAAACCTTTGAAGATAAAGACCCTAATAAAGTAATGGAATATCTAGACTTGTTAGCTAAAAATGCTCAAAATTAGGACATTATAGGTACGTATAAGGTACCGAGTAAAACTCAACCTCATATATTTAATGGAGGTATGTACAACCTTAGGAAAGATCATGTCCTGATGTAATTATATTATTCCATAGTTTCACCCATATTTACCTAATGTTTTGTCCATGTTTTATATGTCAAATGCCTTGATATTCTTTGTTTTATGTTTTGAAGGCACTTTTGGATGAAAAATGCAAAAAGGTGTAAATTGGAGATAATTGGCAGATTTGATGTGCAATCGATGTTTTGTGCAGAGCGTGAGTTCTAGAGATCAAAATGAAGTGATTCTAGTGGCACTAAAAATATTACATCCATAGCTTTCTAGAAATGTAATGCAAGAAAAATAAAAAGAGGAAGATCATGGAAATCACATCCTTCAAAGTCAAATCTTGCATTCTGCCACTATTGACCTTTGTCTATTCAAAATTCAATATCTGAAGCTATATAAGTCCAATTTATGCAAACTTTTCCCTAATTTTTTTGGATTCCTGACTCAAAGGTTAGTAAACGCTCCAAATTTTAGCCAAAAATGATATTAGATGAGGGAGATATGATTTTTCAAATATGATAACTGAATTTTGCCAACAATCAGGTTTCGTGAAGAAATGAGTCCAAATTATGTTTTGAAGCTTCTAAACCATCATCAAAATTTTTATATCAGCAATTTAGCTCATGTAAGTCAGAGTTTGAAGATTTCATGCAAGGATATTTCTCTTTTTTAGGGAAAATAGTTATTAAAGTACTTAAATGTCAATTATCAACTTAAAGGAGGACTACTTTGTAAATTAGGAACTAGGGTTTCTTAGCATATAAAAAGAAAGACAAAGAGGAGAGAAGGGGGCAGCAGCCAGAAGTTAAGAAACACAAATTCTCTCCTTTACAAACCCAAAAAAAAATCATGCTCTCTTCATTCTTTAAGAGTAGTTATTCAATAGTTATGCAAGGCTAAGCTCTTTTCTTGGTTGTTAGGACACAATAAACCTTCGAATTTCAAGAACCATGAGATTTATTCTTCCTTTTATTTTCAGTTTATAGTATGAATGAGTATGATTGTTTTTCTATGCATATTTTCTATGATTGTTGTTGATAATTGCTAGAGCAAAACTCTAAGTTATTATTGTGAACAATTTATTGCTAAATTTGATATCAAAACCGGAGTTGTGATGTATGAACTTGTGAAACAACTAAGTTTGATAATTGTGGCGGAACTACATTATTTTTGTTGCTGTGATTTTTTATTTATATTTCTGAAAAAAAAAAGAAACAGAATTTTTGCTTGTGGTGGTACTATTTATTTGCGGTGGCAGTACTATTCAAAATAGAATTGTTTGTGAAATTAGGTTTCGGCTTCTCTTTTCTTGAAGAAAAACGACGTTCTGAACTAGACTGTTAGTATATTACTAGCCCCACTCTATTGAGGCCAAATTCCATTGTTTTCTAAGGTTTTAAGGCAGTTTTAGTTTTCTAACGTAGGATTTTTGTATAATTTACATTGTTTTTGATCTTTTGTGTGGTTGGTTTCTTTTGAGTTTTCTTGATGATTTATGTCAGTAACACATTGTACTAATTAAAGTCAAGTGCAGTTGATCTTGAAATAGAGAAAACTTTATGCAGGTTATGAAAGAAAGCTCGTCTCAACACCATGGCTATTGCACGACAACAAACACTCAAGGAGCTTGCTGCTCCTAATGTGGAAAATCAGCCACTATGCATAAACATCGACAATAATGTAAACTTTGAGCTCAAAGCTGGTTTTATACATTTGTTACCAACATTTAATGGTCTTGCAAGAGAAGATCCTCATACTCATCTCAAGGAGTTCCATATGGTTTGTATTGGCATGAAACCAAATGGAGTTGATGAAGAACAAGTTAAGTTGAAAGCTTTCCTTTTCTCTTTAAAAGGGGCAGCAAAGGCATGGCTTTTCTCTATTCTCCCAGTATCTATTGGAACTTGGAATGCCATGAAGAAGATTTTCCTTGAGAAGTATTTCCCAGCATCTCAAGTTGCCAACATAAGGAAATAAATATGTGGGATTCGACAATCTCATGGAGAGACACTCTCCGAGTATTGGGAAAGATTTGAGCAACTATGCATTTAATGCCCTTATCATCAAATACCCGATCAGCTGCTCTTTTAATATTTCTATGAAGGATTGATGCCTACTGACCGTAGTATCATTGATGCTGCAAATGGAGGCGCACTGGTGGATAAGACACCCGAGGCTGCATGCCAATTGATCTCAAACATGGCAGTTAACTCAAAACAGTTTGGCACTCGTGGAGACTTCTCTAACAAACAAGTAAATGAGGTAAGTATTTCTAACTTTGAAAATAAAGTTAATGATCTTACTTCTCTTGTACATTCTTTGGCTTGTGGAAATGTGCAACAAGTGAAAGTTTGTAGCATATGCTCCTTACAAGGACATGCTTCAGATTTGTGCCCAACAATGCAAGAAGATTACATTGAACAAGCTCATGCAATTGATGGAGTATTCAATGGACAATCCCAGCATAAATACGATCCCTTTTCCAACACGTACAATCCCGGATGAGGAGATCATCCCAACTTATGCTATGGCAACCCATCCCAACAAGGCAATCAAGGCCGACAATTCCATCCCTATGGATTTCAGCCCCAACAGAATTATCAAGCAAGACAACCCCCTTCATTCACAAACTCCAATGTTATGAGGTCATCATCTAATGATGATCTTCATGAGATGATGAAAACTTTGGCTTCTAATACTGTTACCTTACAATAAAATATCATGTCTTTTCAACAGAAAACCAGGTCAAGTATTCACAACTTGGAGAAGCAAATGGGGCAAATAGCTTCAAGTGTAGGGAAATTGGAGGCACAAATGAATGGAAAATTGCCCTCTCAAGCATTGAATCCAAAAGAGAATGTTAGTGCGATCATGCTGAGAAGTGGAAAAGAACTTGAAGAGAAAAGGTCAAAACAAATTGAGATGGAGGAAGAAGAAGAGATAGAAATTGAATTGAGTACAAAGAAGGAACATCATCCTCTTCCACAAACTAAAACATCAACCAACACCCCAAAGGTAACTCCTCACTCAATGAATTCTAGTTTTAAAGCAATTCCACCCTTTCCTGTGAGTTCTTCTAGGTCAAAGAAAGAGGACAAAGAAAAAGAGATTTTAAAGGTTTTCAAGAAAGTAGAACTCAACATTCCTTTGCTTGATGCTATCAAGAAAATTCCCAAGTATGCCAAATTTTTAAGGGAGTTATGTACTACTAAGAGAGCTTTCAAATTGAAACATCATGAAATGGTAAGTATAGGTGAAGTTGTGTCTGCTGTTGTTCAAAAAAATATGCCTTTAAAGTAAAAGGACCCAGGTGCGTTTACTATCCCATGTGTTATTGGTAATGCTAGTTTCAAGAGGGCCTTGTGTGATTTAGGTGCATCCATTAGTGTTATACCCAAACATATTTATGATTCTCTTAGTCTTGAGTCTTTGCATATTCTCTTAGTCTTGAGTCTTTGCATAAAACTAGCATTGTAATACAACTTAGAGATCGTAGTTTGGTTTACCCACTTGGTGTGATAGAGGATGTCCTAGTCAAGATTGATACTTTGGTTATTCCATGTGACTTTTATATTTTTGATATGGAACTTGATTCCTGTGATTCATCAACCAACACTCCTATATTGTTTGGAAGACCATTCTTGAAAATTGCCAACACAAAGATTGATTGTGGTAAGGATACCTTGTCTATGGAGGTAGGAGATGAAAAAATTGAATTCAATTTTCATGATGCAATGAAATATCCTTATAGCAATGTTTATTTTATCACATGCTATGACCAAATTGATAAGTGTGTGCAGCAAGTTCGTGATTTTGATTGTGAAGACGGATTAAGCATAGCTTTGAGTTATGGCTATGATTTCACCAAGATAGAAGAGATGGAGAGGCATATATGTGTTCCCCAAAACATGCATGAATTAGTATTGGCCTTACAAGCTTTACAAACCATCCCCCATGGTAATGTCTTTATTGATTTATTACTCTCACATAAAAAGCTTTTTTCATTTATTTTATAGGCCCCCGAGTTAGAATTAAAACCTTTGCCCGATAATTTGAAGTATGTATTCACTGGCGACAACAATATACTTCCCCTTATCATAGCAAAAGGTTTGACAAGTATACAAGAGGAAAAACTTGTGAAGTTGTTGTGTGATCACAAGACGGCCATTGGATGGACTTTAGCTGACATCAAGGGCATTAGTCCCTCAATGTGTATGCATCACATACTATTGAAGGACAACACTAAACCAATAAGGGAAATGCAAAGGAGGTTGAACCCACCTATGATGGAGGTAGTGAAAGCTGAAATTTTAAAACTATTAGATGCAGGAGTCATTTACCCCATCACTGATAGTAAATGGGTGGCGCCAATCCATGTGGTGCCTAAAAAGACCAGAATCACGTTGGAGAAAAACAAAAATGATGAGCTCATTCCTACTCGCATCTCGAGTGGATGGAGAATGTGTGTTGATTACAAAAAGCTCAATCTTTCTACACACAAAGATCATTTCCCATTACCATTCATAGATCAAATGCTTGAACACCTAGCAGGTAAGTCTTTTTATTGCTTTCTTGATGGATATAGTGGATATAATCAGATTGTTATTAATCCCAAGGATCAAGAAAAAACTACATTTACATGTCCATTTGGTACATATGCATATAAGAGAATGCATTTTGGTCTTTATAATGCTCCTGCAACTTTTCAAAGATGCATGATGAGTATTTTTTCTGACTATGTTGAAAGAATAATTGAGGTTTTTATGGATGATTTCACGGTGTATGGTGATTCTTTTTATAAGTGTCTAGAAAATTTATCTTTAATCCTAAAAAGGTGCATTGAAACAAACCTTGTCTTGAACTATGAAAAATATTATTTTATGGTAGAACAAGGAATAGTTTTTGGGCATGTTGTGTCTTCACGTGGATTACAAGTTGATAAAGCTAAGATATATGTTATTTCATCATTGCCTTACCCCTCATGCGTGAGGGAAGTTCGTTCTTTTCTAGGCCATGGAGGTTTCTATTGACACTTTATCAAAGATTACAGTACCCTTGTGCAGACTATTAGCCAAAGAAGTGGATTTTGTGTTTGATCAAGCTTGTAAAAATGCCTATGATGAGCTTAAGAGACGTGTCACATATGTCCCTATCATCAAACCACCAAATTGGGATGAACCTTTTGAGATAATACGTGATCCAAGTGACTATGCGGTAGATGATTGTGCATCAAAAGTATCATTAAGTCTCTTATTTTACATATGTATTTATTGTTTTTATTTGGTCTTTTTATAATAATTGATGTGTTTTTTAGTAATGAAGTTTGTTTTAACGTTTCAATAGGTTTTTGGAGCTTAAATGAATTAATTCAAGAAATTCAACATCGGAATTCAGAACAAAGAATTGAAGAGACATTTAGTTCAAGATTGAAGCAAATCTTGGTTGAAATAAGTGCTCCAAATTTGTCCCAGAAATCAATTCTATTCCAATTCTAGAAAAGAATATCATATGATCTATTTCAAGCCCAAACTTGCCTTATGTTGTGTGCAAACTTCAACCATTAAACACTCAAGGTTTTAGTGTCAATCTTAGCCCAAATAATAAGTACATTTGTACACTTATTTGATGTTCAAATTCAGCACAAAATCAGCCCTAAATCAACCCCAAATCAACCTTCAAATCAGCCCAAACACAATCCATGATCTTACATGTCCACACAACAACAATTGATTTATTTTGGGTAATTCATTGATCCAAGAAGGCAAGCACATGGATGGAAAGCTGGAGGGGATATTTTTACATTATTTTGGGTCAAAAAGAAGAAGGAGACAACTCATAAATGAGGAAGAAAAACGTGCACCAAAGTGGTTGCAAAGCTGTCCTGATTTGATTTTTCAGAACACCTTTCGGTGTTTTACCCATAACTTTTGACTCAGGTGTCCAAATGAGCTGTTCTTTAATGATCTGGAAAGGTGACAGAATTCCCTATAAATATGTCTCTAATAGACATCTCGAAGAAAAGCTTCTAGGAGGGTCGAATTGCTATCCAAAGTTAGAGTCAGATTTGTGTCCGAATTTTTACTGAAATAGTGTTGTGTTCTCCTTTATAGATCTCGGTTCTCTAGCTTGTAAAACTTATTATTTCAGTTTCATTCAAGATATTTCATGTTTATTGCAGTGTTCTTATATATAATCATGGTTGGCTAATGATTGTGCATCAAAAGTATCATTAAGTCTCTTATTTTACATATGTATTTATTGTTTTTATTTGGTCTTTTTATAATAATTGATGTGTTTTTTAGTAATGAAGTTTGTTTTAATGTTTCGATAGGTTTTTGGAGCTTAAATGAATTAATTCAAGAAATTCAACATCGGAATTGAGAACAAAGAATTGAAGAGACATTTAGTTGAAGATTGAAGCAAATCTTGGTTGAAATAAGTGCTCCAAATTTGTCCCAAAAATCAATTCTATTCCAATTCTAGAAAGGAATATCATATGATCTATTTCAAGCCCAAACTTGCCTTATGTTGTGTGCAAACTTCAACCATTAAACACTCAAGGTTTCAATGTCAATCTTACCCTAAATAATAAGTACATTTGTATACTTATTTGATGTTCAAATTCA
>SRLM01001651.1:0-30490 GCA_015708895.1 Populus ilicifolia | reverse complement strand
ATAATTTAAAACACCATGCATCTTTAACCCATGTAACGAGCTTTTAGCTAATGACTCCTAGACTAGTTGGTCTTAGGGCATTAGGTGTTGAGACACCCCTATGAGCTTAGAAACCCGGGTCGCAAATACTGATATGTAGATAGTGCAATATTTGATTCTCTTCAGCTTTTCTCCTCAACCCATATAACAAGCGTTGGGCCAATAACTTTTAAGTCAGTTGACTTTAGGGTATTAGCTGTTAAAACACCCCTTCGGGCTTAATTGCTTAGGTTAGAGAGGCTACAAAACCAAGTCAAGGGTTGGCTACCTACTCATCAAATCAATAGTTCCCAATTTTGGCCTATAAAAGGAGGCATTTGCCATGCATTTAGGCATCTTGGTGTCCAGATCAAGATCATGCTCTTGTTTTCTCTCTTTGTATTCTTTATGCTTTGTTTTCATTAATATCAAGTTTATGCCTTTCATTTCCTTTCCTTTGCTTTGTTAACTCTTATCTTATTTATGTTCTTATTTTGTTTATCCATTTTTCTTTCTTCCATTATGTCTAGCTAAGTTAATTATGTCAAGGTGAAAAGGTTACACTAATGGTGTAAGAATAAGTATGGTATAAACTTAATATGGACTTTAATGTTTGATACTAACATGTTTTATATTTGTTATCTTGTTCACTCTTTAATACTTTGCTTGTTAAATGACTAATCTTGATTTATGATGTATAACACTTGGTACAACAAATGCTTGGCACTTTTATAGCCCATACTGTATGGTATAACCAACACCTAAGTTATGAAAGAAACTTGATTTGTTAACATAAGTTATAACCATGGATGCTTGATGAAATTTACAAGTATTAGCATTAATTGAATAAGATGACTAATGTAATCATGTTAACAATCTATAATCAGATTGGAACCTCCTTTGTGTGTGGTTTCCAATGGAACAATAAGAGTTTATACTTTACTTGTTTGACATACCATTAGTGGAACCTCTAACCTTGACATTGTTTGTTATTGTTGTTTAATCCTTACTTTAATTTTCCATTTTAAAGTGCTCATCAACTTTTCTTCTTTTTCTTTTTCTTTATTATTGTTATTACTACTACTACTACTATTATTATTATTATTATTATTATTATTATTATTATTATTATTATTATAGTTGTTGTTATTGTTATTATTGTTGTTAATGTTATCATTGTTGTTTATAATTTGTACAATTAACCTCCCTGTGGTTTGACCCCGGTCTTGCCGGGTTATTTATTACTTCGACACTCCTACACTTGGGAGAAGACATCAATCTTTTTATCGTGTCAAAGTTCTTCACTTCATTCAAGAACTTTCTTTTATCTTGGGTACTCCAATAAGCTGGCAATTATCCTAAAATAAGAAAATTGACAACATTAGCAAACCAAAGCATTGTAGAGATGGAAAATAAAGATTCATTGGGAAAGTAGTCATCGATTGGTGTGATGTCACTTTTTGAATCTGTTGTCAATCTTGACAGGTGATCTACAACAACATTTTCGCTGCCTTTCTTATCTTTGATTGTGATATCAAATTCTTGAAGTAACAAAATCCACCGCACCAATCTAGCCTATAATCTTTCTTAGAAAGAATATATTTCAATGCTACATGATCACTAAAAACAATAACGGGTGAGCCAACAAGATAAGACCTAAATTTTTCACATGCAAATATTACTGCAAGTAATTCTTTTTCAGTGGTGGTGTAATTCATTTGAGCACTATTTAAAGTTTTACTTGCATAGCAAATCACATAAGGTTTCGTATCTTTTCTTTGTCCCAAAACAGCACCTACGACATAATCACTAGCATCACACATTATTTCAAAAGGTAATGACCAATCGGGAGGTTGAATGACAGAAGCACAAGTAAGCAAGTTTTTAAGTTTAACAAAGGTTTCTTCATAATATTCAGTCCATTCAAAAATAGTATCCTTTGTTAGAAGGTTACTTAAAGGCTTAGATATTACACTAAAATCTTTGATGAACCTTCTATAAAAACCAGCATCTCCTAGGAATGATGTAACATCTTTAATAGATTTTGGTGTTGGCAAGTTCGCAATTAACTCGATTTTAGATTTGTCAACCTCAATTTCTTTTAATGAAACAATGTGACCAAGAACAATGTCGTTTGTTGCCATAAAGTGACATTTTTCCCAATTCAGCACAAGATTCTTTTATTCACACCTGTTCAAAACTTTTTCTAAGTTAGTCAATCAATCATCAAATGAATTACTAGAAACAGAAAAATCATCCATAAAAATCTTAAGAAAATATTCAACCATATGACTTAATATACTGAGCATGCATATTTAAAACGTGGCTGGTGCATTACATAATCAAAAAGGCATCCTTCAATATGCAAAAGTACCAAATGGACATGTGAAAGTAGTTTTCTCTTAATCTTCCAATGTAATTTCAATTTGGTTGTAACCCGAATAACCATCTAGAAAACAATAAAATTCATGACCTGTAACTCTTTATAGAATTTGATCCATGAAAGGTAAAGGAAAATGATCTTTTCTAGTCATTGAATTAAGTTTCATATAATCAATGCACATGCGCCAACTAGTAACAATTCTAGTGGGAAATAACTTATTGTTCTCATTTGTTATCACAATGACTCTAGACTTCTTCAATACAACTTGGGTAGGACTTACCCATTTGTTGTCAGAAATAGGATAAATGACTTCATTTTTCACTACTTCTTTCATATTAGCATTTAGCCTTCATTGCATTTCCCTAGAGGGTCTAGCATTTTCCTTCAAATAAATTCTGTGTGTACAAATCAAAGGACTAATTCCTTTTATCTCAGTTATGGTCCATCCTAATGTATTTTTGTGCATTTTTAGAGTTTGTAGTAACTTAGCTTCTTGATATGCATTGAGTTTGAAAGAGATTATTATCGAAAAAGTTTTATTTTCTCCTAAAAATGAGTATTTGAGATTGGATGGCAACTACAAATCAAGTTTGGGTGGTTGAACACTTGAAGGTATGGACTTAATTAATCGTGGTGGCAATTCCTTAATTTGTGGCCTCCAATTACTTGTTTTTTATTCTTCCTGAAAATAAATCATTTGCAAATCATCAAATTCATCAATCTCAATTTCACTAGAAATGGTTGCAAATTGATCATGAATTAATTTTTCAGTAAAGTCCACTTCCTGTAAATCATTATCATCTTTAGGTTGCTTTAAATGTTGAAAATATTCATCTCCAATGTCATGTTTTCAAATGATAACTTCATCAGTCCATTCCTACAATTAATCAATGCATTAGAAGTTGCAAGAAATGAATATCTAAAATAATAGAAAATGAATTAATACTTAAAAGTGTATTTTTATCAAGGTTTTATATCATCATTTTGCACTTGAAGTATCAATAACTCCTTAACTAAAGCATGTTTTATAATAATACATCTAATAATATAAGATACCTTTAATTTATAGTAAATGTTCATTTTAAATACAGGCCTGTCACATAAATAAAAGGATTGATTGATGAATTTAAGAACTAAAATTAAAAGGACAAAGAGATGGCCGAACTTATAAAAGAGATGCTGGTGTAGTCTAAACCAGAACACTGTTTGGTAATTAGGTCATATATGGAGCTGTAGATCTCAAATTTAGGTCTACGTTATATGGATCGAAAGGTAAGACATAGGCCTACAACTTTTATATGGAGCCCAAGATCTAAAAAGACCATTTTCAAGTTCACATTAGAGCAATAACAAAGAAGTTTGAATTTATCCTCCAGCCCAAGCACTGTTCAGTATTTAGGCCATTTCTAGAGTTTTAGAAGTCAAAATGATCTGAATTTTTTACATAAAAAAATAGAGATGATTTTCTATAACTTTCATGTTTCAAGTGGCTCCAATTTTAACATTATCAATGACATTTTGGGCAGACAAGAGAAGATAAGGATTGTCACCAAGTCAACAGTTGGCCACCTATAAAAGAAGGCATTTACATTTAGGCATCTTGGTGTCCAGATTAAATCATGCTCTTGCTTTCTCTCTTTGTATTTTTTTTGTATTGCTTATGCTTTGCTTTTATTAATATCAAGTTTATGCCTTTCATTTCCTTTCCTTTAGTTAATTAACTTTTATCTTATTTATGTTCTTATTTTGTTTATCTATTTGTCTTTCTTTTATTATATCTAGCTAAGTTTATTATGTAAGGGTGAAAACATTACACTAATGGTGTAAGAATAAG
Organism: Populus ilicifolia; assembly: GCA_015708895.1. Classification (NCBI taxonomy): domain Eukaryota; kingdom Viridiplantae; phylum Streptophyta; class Magnoliopsida; order Malpighiales; family Salicaceae; genus Populus; species Populus ilicifolia. The sequence continues at coordinate 26,255 of SRLM01001651.1, read as the reverse complement.
TATACTGTAAACTTAATATGGACATTAATGTTTGATACTAACACGTTTTATATTTTTTATCTTATTCACTCTTTAATACTTTACTTGTAAAATGACTAAAATTGATTTATGTTATGTAACACTTGACAAAACAAATGCTTGGCACTTTCATAGCTCATACTATATGGTATAACCAACACCTGAGCTATGAAAGGAACTTGATATGTTGTTAAAATCATGAATGCTTGACGAAATTTACAAGTATTAGCATTAATTAAATAAGATGACTAATGTAATTATATTAACAATCTGTAATCCGATTGGAACCTTCTCTGTGTGTGGTTTCCAATTAAATAATAAGAGTTTATACTATACTTGTTTGACATACCATTAGTGGAACCTCTAACCTTGACATTTGTTATTATCATTGTTTAATCCTTACCTTAATATTCTATCTCAAACTTCTCATCTTTTTCTTCTTCTTCTCCTTCTTCTTTATTATTATTGTTGTTGTTGTGGTTGTTGTTATTATTATTGTTGTTGTTATTGTTATTATTGTTATGTATAATTTATACAATTATCCATCTCTTTCTTTATTACCACTACTACCACTACCACTACTACTACTATTTATATTAGTATTGTTGTTGTTGTGATTACTATTGTTGTTGTTTATAATTGTCATTTATAATTTGTGCAATTAACCTTCCTCTGGTTCGACCGCGGTCTTGCCGGGTTATTTATTACTTCGACACTCCTACACTTGGGAGAAGACATCAGTCTTTTGTTCATGTCAGTAGCCATTTTTTAGCTTTATCTTTTAATGAAAAAGGAAAAAGGTTTAATCTAATAGTGTTCATGTTAGAATTTAAATTATTATATGTGTTGCAAACCTCCTTAAATTCTCTTAAATGCGAGTATGAATTTTCTAATTCTAAGCCATGAAAATAAGGTAAAAATTTAATAATCTCTGGCTTAAAATTAAAATGGGATGCATCAGGAGGAAAAACTATACATGATGGTGCACTTCTTCTTGTGGGATTCATAGGGTCTCTAAGTGTTCTAACACGGTTATTCTCATTATACTTATTATGAAGTAATTGATTATCTTCTTCAGCCATATTTTTTGAAAATGATGAGGATATCCCATAAAGTCTACCACTTGATGTACGTGATCACACTCTCATGCACATGTAGGAATAGAATAAAAGGAAAAAGAAAACAAGAGAAGAAGAAACAAGAGAAAAAAAACAAAGTTATATACAAGAAAAGTGAAAAGAGAAAATAAAATAACTACTATAATTTATACAAGAACTTACTTTCCCAACAACAGTGCCAAAAACTTGACACAATGAAAAGATTGATGTCTTCTCCCAAGTGTAGGAGTGTCGAAGGAATAAATAACCCGCCAAGACCGGGGTCAAACCATAGGGAGGTCAATTGTACAAATTATAAACGACAATTATAAACAATAATAATAATAATCACAACAACAACAATAATAATAGCAATAAAATTAATAATAATAGTAATAGTAGTAATACTAATAATAATAGTAATAATAATAATAATAAAGAAAAAGAAGGAGAAGAAGAAGAAAAAGATGAGAACTTTGAGATGAAATATTAAAGTAAGGATTAACAATGATAATAACAAATGTCAAGGTTAGAGGTTCCACTAATGGTATCTCAAACAAGTATAGTATAAACTCTTATTGTACAATTGGAAACCACACATAAAGGAGGTTCCAATCAGATTGTAGATTGTTAACATGATTACATTAGTCATCTTATTCGATTAATGCTAATACTTGTAAATTTCGTCAAGCATTCATGATTATAACTTATGTTAACAACAAATCAAGTTCCTTTCATAGCTCAAGTGTCGGTTATAACATATAGTATGGGCTATGAAAGTGCCAAGCATTTGTTGTACCAAGTGTTACACATCATAAATCAAGATTAGTCATTTAACAAGCAAAGTATTAAAGAGTGAACAAGATAACAAATACAAAACATGTTAGTATCAAACATTAAAGTCCATATTAAGTTTACATTATACTTATTCTTACACTATTAGTGTAACCTTTTCACCTTGACATAATAAACTTAGCTAGACATAATGAAAGAAAGGAATAAACAAAATAAGAACATAAATAATATAAAAGTTAACTAAGGAAAGAAAATGAAAGGCATAAACTTGATATTAATGAAAGCAAAGCATAAGCAATACAAAAAAAGATACAAAGAAAGAAAGTAAGAGCATGATCTTGATCTGGACACCAAGATGCCAAAATGCATGGCAAATGCCTCATTTTATAGCCCAAAATTTGAAACTATTGATTTGATGACTAATTAATGAGTAGGTGGCCAACTCTTGACTTGGTGACAATCTTTATCTTCTCTTGTCTACCCAAAACGTCATTGATAAAATCAAAATAAGAGCCACTTGAAAACATGAAAGTTGTAGGAAATCATCTCAGGTTTCTTGACTAAAAAATGCAGATCATTTTGACTTCTAGAACTCTAGATATGGCCCAAATACTGAATAGTGCTTGGGCTGGAGGACATATTCGAACTTCTATGTTGTTGCTCTAATTTGAACTTGAAAATGATCCTTTTAGATCTTGGGCTCCATATAAAAGTTTTAGGCCTATGGCTTACCTTTCCATCCATACAAAGTAGACTTAAATCTGAATCTATAGCTCTAGATATGACCCAATTACCGAACAGTATTCAAGTTTGGACTGCACCGATATCTCTTTTCTAAGTTTGGCCATATATTTGTCCTTTCAATTTCAATTCTTAAATCCATCAATCAATCCTTTTATTTATGTGATAGGCCTACATTTAAATTGAAAATTTACCATAAATTAAAGGTATTTTATATTGTTAGATATATTATTATAAAACATGCTTTAGTTAAGGCGTTATTGATACTTCAAGTGCAGAATGATGATATAAAACCTTGATAAAAATGCACTTTTAAGTAGTAATCATGTTGGCTTCCAAAACTACTTGCATTTCCATTTTATTGCCCCTTGGGATTTTGTTGTGGTTGAAATGGAAATTTACCTTTCTCTTAGAAATTGAGAGCAGATGTTAATTTTGCAAGAGTGTTTTTAAAATCTGCCATTTTTTAGTAAGTTGAGTATTGATTGTCTCTTGCTTTTCAATGAATGCATGCAATGCTTTCTCAAGATCTATTCCAAGAGGTGGAGCATAAGGAGATGCATATCTATGATAATTTTGGAAATTATAGTGTGCTTGAAACAATGGTTGTGAAGTTTGTTCATTGTTATTATCACTGTTCCAACTAAAATTTAGGTGATTTCTCCAACTAGGGTTGTATATTTATGAGTATGGGTTGGCCCTTTGGAAACTGTTTAAAGCATGGGCTTGTTCATGAAGACATTCCTTAAAAGAAGGCAAGGTTGGACAATTATTGGTTGAGTGTTCATTTATTTCACATATTTGACATGCAATGTTTTCAACAGATTTTAATTGACTACTCTTTTTCAATTCCAGTGTCTGGACTTTTCTAACTAAAGATGCAAATTTGGCTTGGAGGTCATGATCGTCCCTAAGGTTGTACATACCTCCACTAGATGTATGAGATTGAGTTTTACTCAGTACCTTATAAGTACCCGCGGTGTCCTAATTTTGAGCATTTTCAGCTAACAAGTTTAAGTACTCCATTGTTTCATGAGGGTCTTTATCTTCAATAGTTTCATTACACATCAATTCAATCATTTGCCTATCTTTAGGTGTTAACCCTTTATAAAAATGTGAAACCAATCTTCATGTTTCAAAACCATGATGAGGGCAAGTAGTAAGCAAGTCTTGATACCTATCCCAATATTGGTAAAATGTTTCTCTTGATTTTTGAGTGAAAGTGGTGATTTGTCTTTTAAAAGAGTTTATTCTATGAGATATGAACAACGTTTTTAAAAACTATTGTTATATTTCATCCCAAGCATGAATGGATCTTGGTCTTAAATTGTATAGCCATGTTTTAGCTTTATCTTTTGATGAAAAAGGACAAAGCTTTAATTTGATGGTGTTCATGCTACAATTTGAGTCATTATAGGTGTTACAGGCCTCCTCAAATTCTCTTAAAGATATGGATGAAAAATACAATTTGATATCTAGTATGGATTTTCTAAATCTAAGCCATGGAAAGAATGTAAAAAGTTAAATAATGCCTAGCTTAAAATTAAAATTAGTGCACAAGGAGGAAAAACTATGCATGATGGTGCACTTGTTCTTGTGGAATTCATGTGGTCTCTAAGTGTTCTAACACAGTTATTCTCATTATTCTTATTATGAAGTGATTGATTATCTTCTTTGGCTATATTTTCTAAAAATGATGAGGATGCCCTACAAAGTCTACCACTTAATGTACGTGACCACGCTCTTATACATGTGTAAGAATAGTATAAAAGGAAGAAGAAAATAAAAAAAGAAGAAACAAGAGAAAAGAAATGAAGTTATATACAAGAAAAGTGAGAAGAGAAAATAAAATAAATAATATAATTTGTACAAGAACTTACCTCTCTGTTAAAGGCGCCAAAAACTTAGCACAATTAAAAGATTGATGTCTTCTCCCAAGTGTAGTAGTGTCAAAGTAATAAATAATTTGGCAAGACCTTTTATGGGCTTGTATACTAGAATTTAGAGGAAACTGGGAGGAACATATGGTATTAGTGGAGTTTATGTATAAGAATAGTCCCAAGCCACAATAGGGATGGCCTTATAGATAGCCTTGTATGGTAGGAGGTGCAAGACTCCTTTATGTTGGGAGGAAATTGGGGAACGAAAGTTATATGGCGCGGAGTAGGTCTAAGTCATGATAAAGAAAGTGAGGACTATCAGGGCTCGAATCAAAACCACATAGGATAGATAGAAGAAGTATGATAATGTGAGGAAAAGACCTCTTGAGTTCAGTATGGAGGACCAGGTGTTCCTGAAAGTAGCCCCATGGAAGAACATGTTACGGTTTAGATTGAAAGGGAAGTTAACTCCCCACTTCATCGGACCCTTTAAAATCTTACAACGAGTAGGGTAAGTAGCCTACAAAGTGGACTTGCCCCCACAGTCAGCCAAGGTTTATGATGTGTTCCATGTCTCATTGTTAAGAAAGGTTGACGCGGACCCTGCCCGAAGTCTAATCCAGGTTCTAGTAGAAGTCAAGGAAGACTTAACACTGGAATTGAGGCCCATAAGGATACTTGATCAGGAAATGGAGCTACGGAGCAAAAAGATACCCATCATTAGAATCTTGTGGCGAAATGCTCAAATAGAAGAGGAAACTTGGGAGAGGGAGGCTAAGATGAGGAAAAAGTACCCTAATTTATTTGAACTACCAGATATGCAGAATGAAACCTCTTAAATTTTGAGGATGAAATTCATGTTAAGGGTGGAGAATGTAAATGCCCAAAAGAAAATATATATATATATATATAAAGAGAGAGAGAGAGAATTGATAACTCCACCATCGCTGTCAATTTCTGAATCGGCAGCGACGTCGTTTCACTATTGATTTCTGAATTGGTAGCAATGTAGTTTTGTTGTCGATTTCTTGAATCGACAACGATGCAGTTATTTTTAAATTATCTTACGGAGTTGGAGGGAGGGATAAAACCGGTTTTGGATAGACCAAAACAAGGATAAAAACACTTTTAAACCAACCCCAAACACCCCACCTCATTTAATGGGGAGTATAAATATAAGGAGGAGAGTGAAGGTAACCCTAGCTCTTTCCAAAGTTGTTTGCAGCTGTATGTCCAGCTGCATGTTATTCTTCCCTTTCTCTTTCTCAACAAAAAACTAAGCCTTGTGAACGTGTGAGGGAGAAAAAGGAGACCTTGAGAGTAGATCAGACAGCTACTTAGAGGGGAAGGAAAAAAAGGGCTAGAAAACATGAGAGGAAAAGGAAGGAAGAGAACTAGCAGGAGAGGAGAAAGAACACTATTAAACCTTTCTCAAACTTAACTAGATTCAAAAGGTATGATCATGAAACTCCCTTCCTCTTCTTTTTAAGACCCAGAACTAGAAATGAAGAAGAAAAACCCTAAGAAAAATTGACCTAAGAACTAAGCTAGCTCTGAAGAAAACAAAAATTAACTAGGAGGACAAGGAAAATAGAAATGAAATGAGGCCAATTTCAGAACATCTAACAAAGAAAAATGAATAAAATAAAAATAACAAATCATGGTAGAGGGTCAGCTTTAACTATGAGGTTGGCCGACATACAATGTGTGTGTTTTGCTAGTATTGGTTGAAGGATTATGTCCTGAAATGGATAGTTTCAATGTGTGTAATTGAAAGATATATGTTGTAATTGATGGTTTTCAATGTGTGTTCTGCAGCGAAATTGCAATTTGCTACTAAAACTATGTTCGTTGCAGCAAATTGGAATTCGCTGCTAAGTAGTGTGTTCTGCAGCAAGATTTTGATTTGCTACCAAAAATATATCGGCTGTAGCAAATTAGCATTCGCTGCTGAAATGGAGTTTTCTGCAATGAATTAGAATTCACTGTCGAATTATATGTTCTGTAGCAAAATTTTGATTGGCTACCAAGAATGTGTCGGCTCCAGTGAATTAGCATTAGCTGCTGAAGCCAAGTCTTCTACAACAAATGCTAATTCGCTGTAAAATTTTGTGTTCTACAACAAAATTGCAATTCACTGTCGAAATTGTGTCGGCTACAGTGAATTAGCATTCATTGCTAAAATTGAGTCTTCTACAGTTAGAATTCGCTGCTGAATTGTGTGTTCTATAGCGAAATTTTGATTCACTGCCAAAACTATGTCGACTGCAGCAAATTAGTTTTCGCTACTGAAATTGAGTCTTCTGTAGCGAATTAGCATTTGCTACTAAATTATGTTCTACAGTGAAATTGCAATTTGCTACTAAAACTATGTCGGCCACAGCGAATCGCTGTTGAAGTTGAGTTGTATGCACCGAATTAGCATTCGTTGCCGAATTGTGTTTCATAGTAAAATTGTGATTCACTGCCAAAACTATGTTGGTTGAAGTGAATTAGCATTCACTACCAAAATTGAATTTTCTATCACATAAATAGAGGTCTATCACATAAACGAAAGGATTGATTAATGAAATTAAGAACTGAAATTGAAAGGATAAAGAGATGGTCAAACTTAGAAAAGAGATGTCAGTGAAATCCAAACTAGAACACTGTTCGGTAATTGGGTCATATCTGGAGCTACAGATATTATATTTAGGTCTACTTTATATGGATGGAAAGGTAAGATATAGGCCTACAACTTTCATATGGAGCCGAAGATCTAAAAAGGCCATTTTCAAGTCCACATTTTTGTAACAACAAAGAAGCCCGAATCTGTCCTCTAACTCGAGCACTATTCAGTATTTTGGCCATATCTAGAGTTCTAGAAGTTGAAATGAGTTGGATTTTTTACATAAGAAAGCTAAGACAATTTCCTACAATGTTTATGTTATCAAGTGGCTCTAATTTTGATGTATAGGCAGAAAAGAGAAGATAAGGTTGTCACCAAGTCAAGAGTTGGTCACTCACTCATTAATTAATCATCAAACCAATAGTTCCTAATTTTGGCCTATAAAAGGAGGCATTTGCCATGCATTTAGGCATCTTGGTATCCAAATCAAGATCATGCCCTTGTTTTCTCTCTTGTACTTTTTTGTATTACTTATGCTTTTGCTTTCATTAATATGAAGTTTATGCATTTCATTTCCTTTTCTTTGCTTTGTTAACTCTTATCTTATTTGTGTTCTTATTTTGTTTATCTATTTTTCTGCATTTCATTATGTCTAGCTAAGTTTATTATATTAAGGTGAAAAGGTTACACTAATGGTGTAAGAATAAGTATCGTATACACTTAATATGGACTTTAATGTTTCATACTAACATGTTTTATATTTATTATCTTCTTCACTCTTTAATACTTTGCTTGTTAAATGACTAATCTTGATTTATGTTGTATAACAATTAGTACAACAAATACTTGGCACTTTCATAGCCCACACTGTATGGTATAACCGACACCTGAGCTATAAAAAAAACTTGATTTGTTGTTAACATAATTATAATCATGAATGCTTGACAAAATTTACAAATATTAGCATTAATTGAATAAGATGACTAATATAATTATGTTAACAATCTATAATCTGATTGGAACCTCCTTTGTGTGTAGTTTCCAATTGAATAATAAGAGTTTAGACTATACTTGTTTGACATAGCATTAGTGGAACCTCTATCCTTGACATGTGTTATTATCATTGTTTAATCCTTATATTAATTTTCCATCTCAAAGTTCTCATCAACTTTTCTTCTTCTTCTTCTTCTTTATTATTGGTACTACTACTAATACTACTACTAGTACTAGCATTATTAGTATTATTATTGCTACTATTATTATTGTTCTTATTTATTGTTACTATTATTGTTGTTTATAATTTGTATAATTAACCTCCCTGTGGTTCGACTCCGGTCTTGCTGGGTTATTTATTACTTTGACACTCCTGCACTTGAGAGAAGACATTAATATTTTAGTCGTGTCAAGTTTTTGGTGTCGTTGCCAAGGAGTTAAGTTTTGTATAAATTATAATTTTTATTTTATTTTCTCTTTTTAATTTTCTTGTATATAACTTTGTTTCTTTTCTCTTGTTTATTCTTCTTCTTCTTCCTTTTACTTTTATTCTATTCCTACACGTGCATAAGAGTGTGGTCATGTACATCAAGTGGTAGACTTTATAGGGTATTCTCATCATTTTCAAAAAATATGGCTGAAGAAGATAATCAATCACTTTATAATGAGAATAATGAGAATAACCATGCTAGAACACTTAGAGACTACATGAATCCCACAAGAACAAGTGCACCATCATGCATACTTTTTCCTCTCGATGCATCTCATCTTAATTTTAAATCAGGCATTATTCAACTTTTACCTTCTTTCATGGCTTATAATTGGAAAATCCATACTTGTGTTTAAGGGAATTTGAGGAGGTTTGCAACACATATAATAATTTAAATTATAGCATGAACACTATTAGATTAAAGCTTTTTTCTTTTTCATTAAAAGATAAAGCTAAAACATGGCTATAAATTTTGAGACTAGGATCCATTCGTGCTTAGGATGAAATACAATAGTTTTTCAAAGACGTTTTTCCCATCTTATAGAACATACTCTTTCAAAAGACAAATCACCACTTTCACTCAAAAACCAGGAGAAACATTTTACCAATGTTGGGATAGGTATCGAGACTTGCTTAGTACTTGCCCTTATCATGGTTTTGAAACAGGGAGATTGGTTTCACATTTTTATGAAGGGTTAACACCTAAAGATAGGCAAATGGTTAAATTGATGTGTAATGGAACTTTTGAAGATAAAAACCCTGATGAAACAATGGAGTACTTAGACTTGTTAGCTGAAAATGCTTAAAATTAGGACACTGCGGGTATTTATGAGGCACCAAATAAAACTCAACCTTATACATCTAGTGGAGGTATGTACAACCTTAGGGAAGATCATGCCCTTCAAGCCGAGTTTGCATCTTTAGCTAGAAAAGTCGAGGCACTAGGAGTGAAAAAGAGTGGTCAATTAAAATCTGTTGAAAACATTGCGTGTCAAATATGTGAAACAAATGAACACTCAACCAATAACTGTCCAACCTTGCCTTCTTTTAAAGAATGTCTCCATGAACAAGCTCATGCTTTAAATAGTTTCCAAAGGGCCAACCACAACCCATACTCACAAACATACAACCCTAGTTGGAGAAATCACCTAAATTTTAGTTGGAAGAGTGAGAACAACAATGCACAAACTTCATAACCACCATTTCAAGTGCACCACAATTTCCAAAATTCTCATGGATATGCACCTCCTTATGCTCCACCTCGTAGAAGAAATCTTGAGGAAACATTGCCTGCATTCATTGAAAAGTAAGAGGCAATCAATACTCAACTTGCTCAAAACATGATAAATTTTAAAGATACTCTTGCAAAATTGACATTTGCTCTGAGTTTCCAAGAGAAAGGCAAGTTTCCATCTTAACCACAACAAAATCCCAAAGGGCAATATAATGCAAATGCAAGTAGTTCCAGAAGCTAACACATGGATCAAGTCAAATCAGTCACTACTCTTTATAGTGGTAAGGTTATTGAAAAACCTTCTCTTGAACCTTATGAGAAAGATGATGAGTCAATCTCTGAGGGTAAGGAAGGGGTTGAATCTGAAAATTGCAAAGAAAAGACTGATTCTCTGCTAGCACTTCCATTTCCTCAAGCCATGACCAAACAAAGGAAGGTTAATCATAACTTTGAAATCTTTGAAATTTTCAAACAGGTAAGGATCAATATACCTTTGCTGGATGCTATTAAACAGGTTCCTTCCTATGCTAAATTTTTGAAAGATCTATACACTGTGAAGAGGAAACTAAATGTGAAAAAGAAGGTCTTTCTAGCTGAACAAGTAAATGTTATTCTTGAGAATAATAATGCTTTAAAATATAAAGACCCTGGTTGTCCTATAATTTCTTGCTTTATTGGAGAGCATAAAATTGAAAGAGCCTTACTTGATCTTGGTGCTAGTGTGAATTTACTTCCATATTTAGTTTTTCAAAGTCTTAATCTAGGTGAGTTAAAACCAACTTCTATAACTCCTTTACTTGCCAATAGATCTATAAAAGTTCCTAGAGGAATAATTGAAGATATGTTAGTACAATTTGATAAATTCATTTATCATATGGATTTTATTATCTTGGACACACAACCTGTTGACGGATGTAATTCATTTCTTGTTATTTTACGACGTCCATTTCTTGCAATTCTAACACATTGATTAATTATAGGAATGGACTGATGAAGCTATTATTTGGAAACATGACATTGGAGATGAATATTTTCAACATTTGCAAGCAACCTAGAGATGATAATGATTTACAAGAAGTGGACTTTACTAAAAAATTAATTCATGATCAATTTCCAACCACTTCCAGTGAAATTAAGATTGATGAATCTGATGATTTTCAAATTATTTATTTTTAGAAAGAATCAAAGACAAGTAATTTGAGGCCACAAATTGAGGAATTGCCACCACAATCAATTAAGTCCATACCTTCAAATGTTCAACCACCAAAACCTGATTTGAAGACGTTGCCATCCAATCTCAAATACTCATTTTTAGGAGAAAATGAAACTTTTCCAATATTAATCTCTTCCAAACTGAATACATGTCAAGAAGGTAAGTTATTACAAACTCTAAAAATGCATTAGGATGGACCATAACTGAGATAAAAGGAATTAGTCCTTTGATTTGTACAATAGAATTTATTTAGAGGAAAATGCTAAACCCTTTACAGAAATACAATGAAGGTTAAATCCTAATATGAAAGAAGTAGTGAAAAAGAAGTCATTAAGCTTCTAGATAATAAAATCATTTATCCTATTTCTGACATCAAATGGGTAAGTCCTACCCAAGTTGTACCCAAGAAGTCTGGAGTCACTATGATAACAAATGAGAACAATGGGTTAATGCCCACTAGAACTGTTACTGGTTGGCGCATGTGCATTGAATATAGGAAACTTAATTCAATGACTAGAAAAGATCATTTTTCTTTACCTTTCATGGATCAAATCCTAGAAAGAGTTGCAAGTCATGAATTTTATTATTTCCTAGATGGCTATTCAGGTTACAACCAAATTGAATTTGCATTGGAAGATCAAGAGAAGACTACTTTCACATATCCATTTGGTACTTTTGCATATCAAAGGATGCCTTTTGGATTATGTAATGCACCAGCCACATTTCAAAGATGCATGCTTAGTCTATTTAGTGATATGATTGAATATTTTCTTGAGATTTTCATGGATAATTTTTCTGTTTTTGGCGATTCATTTGATGATTGTTTGACTAACTTAGAAAAGATTTTGACTAGGTGTGAAGAGAAGAATCTTGTGTTGAATTGGAAAAAATGTCACTTTATGGTAACAAACGGCATTGTACTTGGTCACATTGTTTCATCAAAAGGAATTGAGGTTGACAAATCTAAAATTAAGTTAATTGTAAACTTGCCAACACCAAAATCTATTAATGATGTTAGATCATTCTTAGGACACACTGGTTTTTATAGAATGTTTATCAAAGATTTTAATGTAATATCTAAGCCTTTAAGTAACCTTCTAACAAAGGATAATATTTTTGAATGGACTGAACATTGTGAAAAAGCCTTTGTTAAACTTAAAAACTTACTTCTTTGTGCTCTTGTCATTTAACCTCCTGATTGTTCATTACCTTTTGAAATAATGTGTGATGCTAGTGATAATACCGTAGGTGCTGTTTTGGGACAAAGAAAAGATACGAAACCTTATGTGATTTACTATGCGAGTAAAACTTTAACTACTACTCAAATGAATTACACCACCACTGAAAAAGAATTACTTGCAGTAGTATTTGCATGTGAAAAATTCTGGTCTTATCTTGTTGGCTCACCTATTGTTGTTTTTAGTGATCATGTAGCATTGAAATATCTTCTTTCTAAGAAAGATTCCAAGGCTAGATTGGTGCGGTGGATTTTTTTACTTCAAGAATTTGATATCACAATCAAAGATAAGGAAGGCAGCGAAAATGTTGTTGTAGATCACTTGTCAAGAATGACAACAGATTCGAAAAGTGATATCACACCAATCGATGACTACTTTCCCGATGAGTCTTTACTTTCCATCTTTACAATGCCTTAGTTTGCTAATATTGTCAATTTTCTTGTTTCAAGACAATTGCCAGCTCATTGGAGTACCCAAGATAAAAGAAAGTTCTTGAATGAACTGAATAACTTTTATTGGGATGACCCTTATTTATTCAAATATTGTCCTGATCAAATATTTTGAAGATGCATTCCTGACAATGAGATGTGCAAGATTGAGATTGTTAATGAATCATGGAATTCCCGAAGATATTCGCTGGATGATTGAAGCAAAGGTCCTATTATCAGATGAGTCCTCTAACTCCTTCATTTCAAACATGCCTAGAACAGGTAAAAGCACTTTTACAAAGAAACATCGTGCAAAATGACTGAAAGTCTGTCATCGATGTGCTAGATGAACTTGTAATGCATAATGTCATTCTTTAGGAATGATATCTATAAACCATGAAGATAAAATACAATTCATTAAGGATGGCCTGAGTAAGGAGTTTTTAGATAATCTTTTATTGACTCTTGAGACGCATCCTAGTGGAGATGTGCATTATGCAATTCATGATTTATAGCCACTATTTCATAAAGAACATGATCGACTTAGTCTTGGGTATCTGATTAAAAAAGACCTTGTTTGCTAGTTTTTAAGAAAACTGGATGGGAAGCCTATACCTAACCCATAGAGGGTGTTTAAGCCATTCTTGGACGTAAAACCAAGGGAAGATGTGAGCCACAATCACAACTACCTGTACATACACATGTTTTCAAAAGTAAATAAATAAATAAATAGAGAGAGAGAGAGAGACTCTAGTTGGCCTATATATAGGTGGTATGATTGCCTTTCTAATTTCCCTTCTATAAAACCCTCTCTTCCTTCCTTTCATTTCTACTCAAACCATACATTCAACAAATACCAAAGTGTATAGAAATGGCAAGTTCCTTAGGTCATCATATAAGAAATATTTGTGTTTTCGGTGGATCTAGTCCTGGGAAAGAAAAGGAGTTTTTAGAATCAGCAAATCAGCTTGGTCAAGTGCTAGTTGAGAGAAAGATTCATTTAATGTATAGGGGAGGCAGTCTTGGGTTAATGGGAGGTGTGTCAATAGTTGTATTTTTAGGAGGTAGTCAGGTTTTGGGGGTGGTCCTCGAAGCTTTAGCACAAGAGGACATCATTGGAAAAACAATTGAAGAGGAACTTCAGGTCTCCACAATGTCAGCTCAAATGAATGCAATGTTTAACCATGCTGATGCCTTCATTGCTTTACCAGGTGGTCTAGGCACATTGAAAAGGATCTTTCATATTTTCTTTTGGGCTTAACTACACATTCACCATAAACTCACAAGTTTGTTAAATGTTAATGGTTATTATGATAAGTTGTTGTCTTTTCTTGATCATGCTGTGGAACAAGAATTTATAACATCTTCTACACGATAAATCATAATCTCTGCTGCTACTGCTAAACAATTGATTGACCAACTACAATCTTTCAATTTCCAATAATGGATCCTTCCATGATTTGCATAAATTGATCAACTAAGAAAACCCATAAAAAGCTTAGATTGGATTTGAGCTTTCATTTATGAATCTTTGTGTCTTTTGGTTTTATTATTGTGTTTTGTTGTTTCTTATATTTGTTTCAGTGTGTTTCAGGTTTGTTAGTGTTCGTTATTTTAGGTGATATCTTCTATACTCTATCTTTCTACCTTTAAATATTGAGGACAATATCTTATTTTAGTTGGTGGGAGAGGGTAGTAGCAAAAAAAAAAAACTATGCTTTTCTATTTTATAAAGCATGTGCGAAATTGTTGTTACTATGATGACAGAGTAAGAAGAACTTTTTATGACTCTTGAGATGCATCTTAGTAATCATTCGTAACAAGGTCTATCATAATACTTAATTCTGCTCATATACTTATTTAACATGTATTCTTAAACCTTAATTTACACACACACACTTTAACATATGATTGTAGGTTGCATATTGGATTATTATATTATTTATATTCTTTTGTTAAAGGTAAAAACTAAGGGAAAGGAATAGTATATAATTAAAAAGAAAGAAAAAAAAGAAAAAAATGTTATAATAAAAATGTAGATAAGTTTGGTCTCGTAGCCTCCTTAACCTATGCAATTAAGCCTGAATAGATGTTTTAACACCTAGTACACTAAGGTCAACTGACTTGAGAGCTATTGCCCTAACGCTTGTTACATGGGTTAAGGAGAAAAACTTAAGGGAATCAAACATTACACTATCTACATATCAGTATCTGCGACCTGAGTTACTAAGCTCGTAGGGTTGTTTGAACACCTAATGTCCTAAGACCAACTGGTGTGGGAGTCATTAGCTGAAAGCTCGTTACATGGGTTAAACATGCATGATGTTTTAAATTATATGTATATATATATTAAAAAAAAGAAAAAGAAAAAAATAATAATCCCAACCCAAGGAAGTTAACTTTAAACATTAGAACAAAAATTTTGTTTCTTCCAAGAAAAGACTATAATTATGTGTTGATACATTGAGCACAAAAGAAAGGTTTATGAATATCTTGTTTAGAGGTATTGAGCAGGTATATAAATTTAATGAGAGTTTGTTTATCTGGGTAGATTAATGAAAGTTAAATGATGATTACCTTAATTAGTGGAATTTGCAAAGTATTTTTCTATTTTAATGCTTTGATTATTAAGGACTACTAATAAGCTACTTGGGGGGTGTGATTGATATTTAAAAGTGTATTTTTATCAAGATTTTATATCATAATTTTGCACTTAAAATATGAATAACTCCTTAACTAAAACATGTTTTATAACAATATAAGATACCTTTAATTTATCGTAAATGTTCATTTTAAATGCAGGCCTATCACATAAATGAACGAATTGATTGATGAATTTAAGAACAAAAATTGAAAGGATAAGGAGATGGTCAAACTTAGAAAAGAGATGTTGATGCAATCCAAACCGGAACACTGTTCGGTAATTGGGTCATATTTGGAGCTATAGATCTTAGATTTAGGTCTACTTTATATGGATGGAAAGGTAAGATATAGGCCTACAACTTTCATACAGAGCCCAAGATATAAAAAGGGCATTTTCAAGTCCAAATTATTGCAATAACAAAGAAGCCCGAATATGTCCTCCAGCTTGAGCACTATTCAGTATTTTGACCATATCTAGAGTTCTAGAAGTTGAAATGAGCTAAAGTTTTACACAAGAAAGTTGAGATAATTTTCTACAACTTTCATGTTTTCAAGTGGCTCCAAATTTGAAGTTATCAATAACGTTTTAGGCAGACAAGAGAAGATAAGGATTGTCACTAAGTCAAGAGTTGGTTGCCCACTTATTAATTAGTCATCAAATCAATAGTTCCTAATTTTGGCCTATAAAAGGAGGCATTTGTCATGTATTTAGGCATCTTGGTGTCTAGATCAAGATCATGCTCTTGCTTTCTCTCATGTATTTTTTTGTATTGCTTATGCTTTGCTTTTATTAATATCAAGTTTATGCCTTTCATTTCCTTTCCTTTGCTTTGTTAACTCTTATCTTATTTATGTTCTTATTTTGTTTATCTACTTTTCTTTCTTTCATTATGTCTAGCTAAGTTTATTATGTCAAGGTGAAAATGTTACACTAATGGTGTAAGAATAAGTATAGCATAAACTTAATATGGACTTTAAGGTTTGATACTAACATGTTTTATATTTATTATCTTGTTCATTCTTTAATACTTTGCTTGTTAAATGACTAAGCTTGATTTATGTTTTATAACACTTGGTACAACAAATACATGGCACTTTCATAGCCCATACTATATGGTATAATCGACACCTGAGCTATGAAAGGAACTTGATTTGTTGTTAACATAAGTTATAATCATGAATGCTTGATGACAATTACAAGTATTAGCATTAATTGAATAAGATGACTAATGTAATCATGTTAACAATCTATAATCTGATTGGAACCTTTTTTGTGTGTGGTTTCCAATTAAATAATAAGAGTTTATACTATACTTGTTTGACATACCATTAGTGGATCCTCTAACCTTGACATTATTTGTTATCGTTGTTTAATCCTTACATTAATTTTTTATCTCAAAGTTCTCATCAACTTTTCTTCTTCTTTTTCTTTTTCTTTATTATTGTTATTATTATTATTATTATTAGTACTACTACTACTACTATTAGTATTATTAGTATTATTATTGCTACTATTATTATTGTTGTTGTTATTGTCACTATTGTTGTTATTTATAATTTGTATAATTAACCTCCTTGTGGTTAGACCCCGGTCTTGCTGGGTTATTTATTACTTCGACACTCTTGCACTTAAGAGAAGACATCAATCTTTTAGTCATGTCAGTCGCACCAATAGTTAGGCTATTAACCCACCTCCTACATTATTAATGTCTAAATCTACACCCATCTCGTTCAATTATGCCCATTGCCACTCCTTTCCCCTATTAACCTTCCCAGGTGGCTTTATTTTTACGAATAAGGGCATTTGCCACCACGTTTTCTTTCCCCGGGTGGTATTCTATGGTGCAATCATAGTCTTTAATGAGCTCTATCCACCTTTGTCGTAGGTTCAGCTCCTTTTGCGACATCAGATACTTCAAGCTCTTATGATTAGTATAAATTTAGGTTTGAGACCTATACAAATAGTGTCTCCATATCCTCAAGGCAAATACTACAGCAGCCAACTCTAGGTCATGCACCGGGTAGTTCACCTTATAAGTCTTTAATTGTCTTGATGCATAGGCGATCACCTTCCCATGTTGCATCAAAACACACCCCAATCCCTTCCCCAAGGCATCACTATATACCATAAAACCCTTAGTCACTAAAGGAAGGGTTAACACTAGAGCAATGGTTAGCCTCCTCTTCAATTCCTTGAAGCTTTTCTCACATTCTTCTAACCACATCCATTTCTTGTTCTTCCTAGTTAGTTGGGTCAAAGAGGTTGCAATTAGGAAAAAAAACCTTTGATAAATCTCCAGTAGTATCTTGCAAGTCCCAAGAAGCTATGTATTTTGGTGACTAAAGTTGGTCTTTCCCATTTTAAGATTGTTTTGACTTTTTAGGGATCTACAAAAACAACTTCGGCTAAAATGACGTGTCCTATAAATGTCACTCTCTTCAGCTAAAATTCACATTTACTTAGTTTTACATACAACTGGTAATCTCTCAAGGTTTTTAAGGCTTGTCTCAAGTGTTCTTCATGCTCCTCAAAAGAATTTGAGTACACTAGTATATCATCAATGAATACCACCACAAACGTATCAAGGGATGGTTGGAAAACTTGATTCATCAAGTCAATGAAGAGGGTTGGGCATTCGTCAACCCAAACGGTAGCACCAAAAATTCATGGTGTCCGTAACGAGTTCTAAATACAGTCTTTGCTACATTTGCTTCTTTAATCTTCATTTGATAGTACCCTAATCTCATATCTATCTTCGAAAATGCCCTCACTCCCTTTAATTGATTAAACAAATCATCTATTTGAGGTAATGGATACTTGTTTTTCATTGTTACTTTATTAAGTTGTCGATAGCCAATACAAAGTCTATAGGTTCCATCTTTCTTTCTTACAAATAGGATCGGTGCTCCAAGAAAAATGTTTATAGCCTCTTACTCTGGGGGTAGTCCCAGTAGTTCTTCAGGAAACACATATGGGAATTCCTTCACCACAGGAATATCCTTCAGTCATGGACCTTCATCATTAGAGTTCAAGATGTATGAAAGGTATCCCATACATCCCTTTCTTAAAAATTTTTAGGTTGTTACCACCGATATTAAGGCAATTGGTTTAAGAATTCTCTATCCTTCAAAAATCATTCTTTCACCCCCTATGTGTTTGGAAAGTAATAGTTTTAGCATCGCAATCTATTAGAACCTGGTATTTACTCAACCAATTCATGCTTAGGATTATATCAAAATCATGCAGCTCTAAAGGAATCAAGTCTACTTTTGTTTCATACCTAGATAGATTAACCCCTACGTCCACATACACAATATTTGTTTCAACCATGTTCCCCATTGGAGTTCCAATTACAAACCCCTTCTCCATTATTTCTATTTCTTTTTTTTTTAATTTAGTGACAATTCTCTTAGCAATGAATGAGTAGGTGGCACCCAGATCAAACAACAAATGCACATGAAAATCATTCAATAGTGGTGTACCTGCCACCATATTTGATGTAGCCTTGACCTCTTCCTATGTTAGATGGAAGACCCTCTTCAGGGTTCAATCATTTTATGCCCTTGGTCTCCCTCGACTGGAGTTTGCTCTTGATTGAGAAGATCTCACTAGCCTATTCACAGTAACTGACTGTTGGTGGCTTTGACTAGGCTGTCTATAACTCTGTACCTGTCCAGAGTTCCTTTTGGGCCAGTCCCTCTAGTAATGACCTCTTCTACCACAGTAATGACACCATTGACTCAGATACTAGCAGATCCTCCACCTATGATCTTCTCCTTTGCATACAAACCATCACTTAGGGGAAACTCAGCAATCCCCAGGGTGTTTTTGTCCACATTTTATACAAAAAGGATAGTCGACACCTTTGTAGTCACCGATCTCAGCTGAAGAGTTTGCCCTCAAGTATGACTGTACAACCATCACTTTCCCACTTGACTGTTGGTAGAGCGGTAACATCAAACTCCCTTTTTTCCTATACTGCTCAAACACTCCATTTTTTCCTTTCTTCAGTAGTGGTGATCTGCTACTGAAATAGACCCCATCTCTCTTTTTACCTATACCCTGATGTCCCCCATGGTTTTCTCCAATACAAGCCTCTAGAGGTTAAACAGCCTTAATTAACTCTCTCACTAATTTAAACCACAAGGCGATCAATCCTTATCTCAAATCCTGTCATATATCATCTCTCAACTTCTCAATCATATGTTCCTTTATTGGCATAGTATAGGGTAAATAATTAAAGATCATGTAACCTCATTTCATACTCTAATATCAATATATCACCTTGTCTTAATGCCAAGAACTCTTGTTCTTTCACCTTGCAATGGTACCTGGAATAAAACTGATTCTTAAACTCTATCTTGAAATCACTCCAAGTTAGTCTCTCGGTTGCACGCCTCAGTTGAACTATTTCCCACCATGTCATGGTGTTTAGTAATTAAAAGTGCATTTTTATCAAGGTTTTATATCATCATTTTGCACTTGAAGTATCAATAACTCCTTAACTAAAGCATATTTTATAATAACATATCTAATAATATAAGATACCTTTAATTTATGGTAAATGTTCATTTGAAATGCAAGCCTATTATATAAATAAAAGGACTGATTGATGAATTTAAGAACTTAAACTAAAAGCACAAAGAGAAGGCCAAACCTAGAAAAGAGATGTCAGTGCAGTCTAAACCGAAACACTGTTCGGTAATTAGGTCATATCTGGAGCTTAAATCTTAGATTTAGGTTTACTTTATATGGATAGAAAGGTAATATAGAGGCCTACAACTTTTAGATGAGTCCAAGGTTTCAAAAGGTCATTTTCAAGTCCAAATTATAACAATAACAAAAAATTCTGAATCTATCCTCCAGCCTAGGCACTATTCAGCATTTGGTCCATATCTGAAATTCTGGAAGTCCAAATGACCTCTATTTTTCACCCTAGAAAGGTATGACAATTTCCTACAATTTCATGTTTCAAATGGTTCTAATTTTAACGTTATCAATAATATTTTGGGGTAGAAAAGAAAAGATAAAGATTGTCACCAAGTCAAGAGTTGGCCACCCACTCATCAATTAGTCATCAAATCAATAGTTTCCAATTTTGGCCTATAAAAGGAGGTATTTTTCATGCATTTAAGCATCTTAGTTTCCAGATTAAGATCATGTTCTTGCTTTCTCTCTTTCTCTCTTTGTGTTGGTTATGTTTTACTTTCATTAATATCAAGTTTATGCCTTTCATTTACTTAATTAACTTTTATCTTATTTATGTTCTTATTTTGTTTATTTATTTTTCTTTTTTTATTATGTCTAGCTAAGTTTATTATGTCAAGATGAAAGAATAAGTATAATGTAAACTCAATATGAACTTTAATGTTTGATACTAACATGTTTTGTATTTGTTATCTTATTCACTCTTTAATACTTTACTTGTTAAATGACTAATCTAGATTTATGTTGTATAACACTTTGTAAAAGAAATGCTTGGCACTCTCATAGCCCATACTGTATTGTATAACCGACACCTAAGCTATAAAAGGAACTTGATTTGTTGTTAACATAAGTTATAATTATGAATGCTTGACGAGATTTATAAGTATTAGCATTAATCAAATAAGATGACTTATTTAATCATGTTAACAATTTATAATCTAATTAGAACCTTCTTTGTGTGTGGTTTTTAATTGAATAATAAGAGTTTATATTATACTTATTTGACATACTATTAGTGGAACCTTTAACCTTGACATTTGGTATTATCGTTGTTTAATCCTTACATTAATATTCTATCTCAAAGTTCTCATCTTCTTCCTTTTCTTTTCTTTTTTTCTTTATTGTTGTTGTTGTTGTTGTTGTATTATTACCATTTATAATTTATACAATTAACCTCCCTATGGTTCGACCCCGATCTTGCCAGGTTATTTATAACTTTGACACTCCTGTACTTAGACGAAGACATCAATCTTTTAGTCATGTCAAGTTTTTGGCGCCGTTGCAAAGGAGGTAAGTTCTTGTACAAATTATAGTATTTATTTTATTTTCTCTTCTCACTTTTCTTGTATATAACTTTGTTTCTTTCGTTTTGTTTCTCTTGCTTTTGTTTTCTTCTTTCTTTTATTCTATTCCTACACGTGCATGAAAGTGTGGTCACATACATTAAGTAGTAGACTTTGTAGGGTATCCTCATCATTTTTAGAAAATATGACCAAAGAAGATAATTAATCACTTCATAATGAGAATAACTGTGTTAAAACACATAAAGACCACATGAATCCCATAAGAATAAGTGCACCATCATGCATAGTTTTTCCCGACTGATACATCTCATTTTAATTTTAAGCTAGACATTATTCAACTTTTACCTTCTTTTCAGGGCTTAAATATAGAAAATCCATACTTGCATTTAAGGAAATTTAAGGAGGTATATAACACCTATAATGACTCAAATTGTAGCATGAACACCATCAGATTAAAGCTTTTTCCTTTTTTATTAAAAGATAAAGCTAAAACATTGCTACAAAATTTAAGACCAAGATCCATTCATGTTTGGGATGAAATGCAACAACAGTTTTTAAAGAAATTTTTCCCATCTTATTGAACAAATTCTTCCAAAAGACAAATTACTACTTTCACTAAAAGACCAAGAGAAACATTTTACTAATGTTGGGATAGGTATCAAGACTTACTTAACACTTGCCCTCATCATGGTTTTAAAACATGGAGATTGGTTTCATATTTTGATGAATGGTTAACACCTAGAGATAGGTAGATGGTTGAGTTAATGTGTAGTGGAACTTTTGAAGATAAAAACCCAAATAAAGCAATGGAGTCCTTAGACTTGTTAACTAAAAATGCTTAAAATTGGGACACCACAGACACTTATGAGGCATCGATTAAAACTCAATCTCATAAATCTAGTAGAGATATGTACAACCTTAGGGAAGATCATGACCTCCAAGCCAAGTTTGCATTTTTAGCAAGAAAAGTTGAGGCACTAGAATTGAAAAGGGTGGTCAATTAAAATCTGTTGAAAACATTGTGTATCAAATATGTGAAATAAATGAACACTCAACCAATGATGGTGCAACCTTGCCTTCTTCTAAAGAATGTCTCTATGAATAAGCCATGCTTTAAATAGTTTCTAAAGGCCCAACCACAACCCATACTCGCAAACATACAACCCTAGTTGGAGAAATCACTCAAATTTCAATTAGAAGTATGATAATAACAATGTACAAACTTCACAACCACCATTTCAAGCATTACATAATTTCTAAAATTCTCATGGATATGCACCTCCTTATACTCCACCTCCTAGAAGAAATCTTGAGGAAACATTGCATGTATTCATTGAAAAGCAAGAGATAATCCATACTCAACTTGCTCAAAACATGATAGATTTTAAAGATACTCTTGCAAAATTAATATATGCTCTCAATTTCCAAGAGAAAGGTAAGTTTTAATGTTAACCATAACAAAATCCCAAGGCGCAATATAATGCAAATGAAAGTAGTTCTGAAAGCCAATAAATGGATCAAGTAAAATCAGTCACTACTCTTTGCAGTACTAAAGTTATTGAAAAACCCACTCTTGAACCTTATGAGAAAAATAATGAGTCAATCTTTAAAGGTAAGGAAGGGGTTGAATATGAAATTTGCAAAGAAAAGATTGATTCCTCGCCAACTTTCATTTCTCACATCATGACTAGACAAAGGAAAGTCAATTACAACTCTAAAATCTTTAAAACTTTCAAACAGGTAAGGATCAATATACCTTTTTCGGATGTTATTAAATAGGTTCCTTCTTATGCTTAATTTTTGAAAGATCTGTACTCTATGAAGAGAAAATGAATTTAAAAAGGAAAGCCTTTTTAGCCAAACAAGTGCCATTCTTTAGAACAATAATGCTTTGAAATATAAAGACCTTAGCTGTCCTATAATTTCTTGCTTTATTGGAGAACATAAAATTAAAAGAGTCTTACTTGATTTTAGAGCCACTGTGAATTTACTTCTATATTCAATTTTTTTAGAGTTTTAATCTAAGAGAGTTAAAACCAACTTTTGTATCTCTTTTACTTGCTGATAGATATGTAAAAGTGTCTAGAGGAATAGTTAAAGATGTGTTAATACAAGCCGATAAATTCATTTATCTTATGGATTTTGTGGTCTTGGACACACAACTTATTGAAGCATGTAATTCATTTCCTATTATTTTAGAACGTTCATTTCTTGCAACTTCTAATGCATTGATTAATTGTAGGAATGGACTGATGAAGCTATCATCTAAAAACATGACATTGAAGATGAATATTTTTAATATTTGCAAGCAACCTGGAGATGATAATAATTTATAAAAAGTAGATCATATTAAAGAAGTAGTTTACGATCAACTTGAATCTACTTTAAGTAAAAATGAGTTGGATGAATCTGAAGATGTGCAAATGATTTATTCACAAGAAGAAATCATGGATGACAAACTCACCAAAAATATTGATATGGATCTTTTGTCAAAAGTGACAACACATTTGATATCTAACATCATACCAATCAATGATTACTTTCTTGATGAATCCTTACTTTCTCTTAGTCCAATGCCTTGGTATGATAAAAATATCAATTTGTTCGCTTTAAGAGATTTGCCAACTGATTGGAGTACCTAAGACAAAGAAAAGTTTTTGAATAAAGTGAAGAAATTTTATTAGGATGACCCTAACTTATTCAAATATTATTCTGATCAAATATTTGAAAGATGCATTCTTGATAATGAGATAAGTAGTGTCATTCAACTTTGTGCACGTGGGAGTTATTTTTTAGAAAAAAAGATAGCCATAAAAATCTTTCAAAATGGATTTTATTGGCCCACCATGCTCAAGAACTCATGCATTCTGCAAAACTTGTGAAAATTATCAAAAGTTAGGATTCATTTCAAAACATAAGGAATCTTTAGATAATCTTTTATTGACTTTTGAGATATATCCTAGGAGAGATGTGCATTGTGTAATTTATGATTTATAGCCTCATTTTCATAAAGAACATGATTGACTTAGTCTTGGGAATCTGACTTAAAAAAGCCTTGTTTGCCAGTTTTTAAGAAAATTGGATGCAAAGCCTATCCCCGATCCATAGAGGGTACTTAAGCCATTCTTAGATGTAAAACCAAGGGAAGATGTGAGCCACAATCATAGCTACCTGTACATACACATGCTTTTTCAAAAATAAATAAATAGAGTGTGTGTGTGTGTGTGTGAGAGAGAGAGAGAGAGAGACTCCAGCTAGCCTACATATAGGTGGTATGATTGCCTTTTTAATTTGTCATCTATAAATCCTCTCTTCCTTCCTTTCATTTCTACTCAATCCATACATTAAACAAATATAGAAGTGTGTAGAAATGGCAAGTTCCTCAGGTTATCACATAAGAAATATTTATGTTTTTGATGGATCTAGTCTTGGGAAAGAAAAGGAGTTTTTAGAATTAGTAAATCATCTTAGCTAAGTGCTAGCTGAGAGAAAGATTCATATAATGTATAGAGGAAACAGTCTTGAGTTAATGAGAGGTGTGTCAATAGTTATATTTTCAAGAGGTACTCAAGTTTTTGAGGTCGTCCCTAAAGCTTTAGCACAAGGGGACATCATTGGAAAAACAATTGGAGAGGAACTACAAGTCTCTACAATGTCTGCTCAAATGAATGTAATATTTAACTATGCTGATGCCTTCATTGCCTTACTAGGTGGTCTAGGCACATTGAAAGAAATCTTTCATATTTCCTCTAGGGCCTAACTGCACATTCACCATAAACCCATAGGTTTGTTAAATGTTAATGTTTATTTTGATCAGTTATTGTCTTTTTTTTATCATGTTGTGCAACAAGAATTTTTAACGTCTTCTGTATGACAAATCATAATCTATATTGCTACTGTTGAACAATTGATTGACCAACTACAATAGTTCATTCTTATAATCGATCCCTCCATGAGTCGTATAAATTAGTCATCTAAAAAAAGTTATAAAAAGCTTAGATTGGATTTGAGTCTTCATTTGTGAATTTTTGTGTCTTTTGGTTTTATTATTGTGTTTTGTTGTTTCTTATATTTGTTTAAGTGTGTTTCAAGTTTGTTAGCGTTCATTATTTCAGGTGATGTCTTCTATACTTTATCTTTCTACTTTAGGACATTGAGGACAATGTCTCGTTTTGGTTGGGGGGAAAGAGTAGTAATTGACAAAAAAAATTTAACTAACTGTGTTTTTCATTTCATAAAATTATATGTAAAATTGTTGTTACTAGGATAGTAGAGTAAATGAGCTCTTTTATTAAAGTGACTCTTAAGACGCATCTTAGTAACCATTCTTAACAAGGTCTATTATAATACTTCTTGAAATATTTAGGTTTATAAACCCTCGTATTATTATCACTTAATTCTGCTCATAAACCTATTTTATATGTATTCTTAAACCTTCATTTTAACATATACACTTTAACATATGATTATGGGTAATTGGGTCACTTAACGCTTTGATTACTAGGGACTAGTAATAAGCTAGTTGGGGGTGTGATTAGTACTCAAAAGTGCATTTTTATCATGGTTTTATATCATCATTTTGCACTTAAAATATCAATAACTCCTTAAGTAAAGTACGTTTTATAATAATTTATCTAATAATATAAGATACCTTTAATTTGTGGTAAATGTCCATTTTAAATGCAGGCCTATCACATAAATAAAAGGATTGATTGATGACTTTAAGAACTTTAATTGCAAAGGCAAAGAGATGATCAAACTTAGAAAAGAGATGTCGGTGCAATCCAAACCGGAACACTGTTCGGTAATTGGGTCATATATGTATAGATCTCAGATTTAGGTCTACTTTATATGGATGGAAAGGT
>SRLM01001649.1:23591-39400 GCA_015708895.1 Populus ilicifolia | reverse complement strand
CAGCTCATTTGGACACCTTAGTCAAACGTTATGGGTAAAACACCGAAAGGTTTTCTGAAAATCAAATCAGGACAGCTTTGCAACCACTTTGGTGCACGTTTTTCTTCCTCATTTATCAGTTGTCTCCTTCTTCTTTTTGACCCAAAATAATGTAAAAATATCCCCTCCAGCTTTCCATCCATGTGCTTGCCTTTTTGGATCAATGAATTACCCAAAATAAATCAATTGTTGTTGTGTGGACATGTAAGATCATGGATTGTGTTTGGGCTGATTTGAAGGTTGATTTGGGGTTGATTTAGGGCTGATTTGGGGCTGAATTTGAACATCAAATAAGTATACAAATGTACTTATTATTTGGGCTAAGATTGACATTGAAACCTTAAGTGTTTAATGGTTGAAGTTTGCACACGACATAAGGCAAGTTTGGGCTTGAAATAGATCATATGATATTCTTTTCTAGAATTGGAATAGAATTGATTTTTGGAACAAATTTGGAGCACTTATTTCAACCAAGATTTGCTTCAATCTTCAACTAAATGTCTCTTCAATTCTTTGTTCTCAATTCCGATGTTGAATTTCTTGAATTAATTCATTTAAGCTCCAAAAACCTATCGAAACATTAAAACAAACTTCATTACTAAAAAACACATCAATTATTATAAAAAGACCAAATAAAAACAATAAATACATATGTAAAATAAGAGACTTAATGATACTTTTGATGCACAATCAATTCTTCTCTTCACACCTGGTCAAAACCTTTTCTAAGTTAGTCAAACAATCATCAAATGAATCGCTAAAAACAAAAAAATCATCCATGAAAACTCAAGAAAAATATTCAACGATATCACTAAATATACTAAGAATGCATATTTGAAATGTGGCTGGTGCATTACATAATCCAAAAGGCATGCTTCGATATGCAAAAGTACCAAATGAACATGTGAAAGTAGTCTTCTCTTGATCTTCCAATGCAATTTCAATTTGGTTGTAACCTGAATAGACATCTAGGAAACAATAAAATTCATGACCTGCAACTCTTTCTAGGATTTGATCCATGAAAGGTAAAGGAAAATGATCTTTTGTGGTCATTGAATTAAGTTTCCTATAGTCAATGCACATGCACCACCTAGTAACAGTTCTAGTGGAAATTAACTCATTGTTCTCATTTGTTATCATAGTAACTTTAGACTTCTTGGGTACAACTTGGGTAGGACTTGCCCATTTGCTGTTAGAAATAGGATAAATGATTTCATTATCTAGAAGCTTAATGACTTTATTTTTCACTACTTCTTTCATATTAGGATTTAGCCTTCGTTACATTTCTCTAGAGGGTTTAGCATTTTCCTCCAAATAAATTCTATGTGTATAAATCAAAGGACTAATTTCTTTTATATCAGCTATGGTCCATCCTAATGCATTTTTGTGCATTTTTAGAGTTTGTAATAACTTACCTTCTTGATGTGCATTAAGTTTGGAAGAGATTATTACCAGAAAAGTTTCATTTTCTCTAAAAAATGAGTATTTAAGATTGGAATGTAATGACTTCAAATCAGGTTTAGGTGGTTGAACACTTGAAGATATGGATTTAATTGATCGTGGTGCAATTCCTTAATTTATGACCTCCAATTACTTGTCTTTGATTCTTCCTGAAAATAAATCATTTGCAAATCATCAAATTCATCAATCTCAATTTCATTAGAAGTGGTTGGAAATTGATCATGAATTAATTTTTCAATAAAGTCCACTTCTTGTAAATTATCAATCTCTAGGTTGCTTGCAAATGTTGAAAATATTCATTTCCAATGTCATGTTTCCAAAAGATAGCTTCATCAGTTCATTCCTATAATTAATTAATGCATTAGAAATTACAAGAAATGAATGTCCTAAAATAACAGGAAATGAATTACATCAACAGGTTGTGTGTCCAAAACAATAAAATCCATAGGATAAATGAATTTATCGACTTGTATTAACACATCTTCAATTATTCCTTTAGGCAATTTTATAGATCTATCGATAAGTAAAAGAGTTATAGAAATTGGTTTTAACTCACCTAGATTGAGACTTTGAAAAACTAAATATAGATGTAAATTCACACTAGCACCAAGATCAAGTAAGGCTCTTTCAATTTTATGCTCTCCAATAAAGCAAGAAATTATAGGACAACCAGGGTCTTTATATTTCAAAGCATTATTGTTCTGAAGAATGTCACTTACTTGTTTGGCTAAAAAGACTTTCTTTTTCACATTCAGTTTTCCTTTCACAGTGCATAGATCTTTCAAAAATTTATCATAAGAAGGAACCTGTTTAATAGCATCCAACAAAGGTATATTGATTCTTACCTATTTGAAAGTTTCAAAAATTTTAGAGTTGTGATTGACTTTTCTTTGTTTGGTCATAGATTGAGGAAATGGAAGTGCTGGCGGAGAATCAGTCGTTTATTTGCAATTTTCAGATTCAACCCCATCCTTACCCTCAGAGATTTACTCATCATCTTTCTCATAAGGTTCAAGAGAGGGTTTTTCAATAACCTTACCACTACAAAGAATAGTGACTGATTTGACTTGATCCATGTGTTGGCTTTCGGAACAGCTTACATTTGCATTGTATTGCCCTTTGTGATTTTCTTGTGGTTAAGATGGAAACTTACCTTTCTCTTGGAAACTAAGAGCAGATGTTAATTTTGCAAGAGTATCTTTAAAATCTTTCATGTTTTGAGCATGTTGAATATTGATTGTCTCTTGCTTTTCAATGAATGCATGCAATGTTTCCTCAAGATTTCTTCTAGGAGGTGGAGCATAAGAAGGTGCATATCCATGAGAATTTTAGAAATTGTGGTGTGCTTGAAATGGTGGTTATGAAGTTTATGCATTATTGTTCTCACTCTTCCAACTAAAATTTGGGTGATTTCTCCGACTAGGGTTGTATGTTTGTGAGTATGAGTTGTGGTTGGCCTTTTTCTTTCTCGCATTATGTCTAACTAAGTTTATTATGTCAAGGTGAAAAGGTTACACTAATGGTGTAAGAATAAGTATGGTATAAACTTAATATGGACTTTAATGTTTAATACTAACATGTTTTATATTTGTTATCTTGTTCACTCTTTAATACTTTGCTTGTTAAATGATTAATCTTGATTTATGTTGTATAACAATTGGTACAACAAATGCTTGGCACTTTCATAGCCCATACTGTATGGTATAACCGACACCTGAGCTATGAAAGGAACTTGATTTGTTGTTAACATAAGTTATAATCATGAATGCTTGACGAAATTTACAAGTATTAGCATTAATTGAATAAGATGACTAATGTAATCATGTTAACAATTTATAATATGATTGGAACCTCCTTTGTGTGTGGTTTCCAATTGAACAATAAGAGTTTATACTATACTTGTTTGACATACCATTAGTGGATCCTCTAACCTTGATATTATTTGTTATTGTTGTTTAATCCTTACTTTAATTTTTCATTTTAAAGTGCTCATCAACTTTTCTTCTTTTTCTTTTTCTTTATTATTGTTACTACTACTACTACTACTACTAGTAGTAGTATTATTAGTATTATTATTGCTACTATTATTATTGTTATTGTTACTATTGTTGTTGTTTATAATTCTTGTTCATAATTTGTACAATTAACCTCCTTCTGGTTCGACCTCGGTCTTGCCGGGTTATTTATTATTTCTACACTCCTGCACTTGGGAGAAAACATTAATCTTTTAGTCATGTCAAGTTTTTGGCGTCGTTGCCGGGGAGGTAAGTTTTGTATAAATTATAATATTTATTTTATTTTCTCTTTTCACTTTTATTGTATATAAGTTCGTTTCTTTCTTTCTTGTTTCTTCTCCTTTTGTTTTCTTTTTCCATTTATTCTATTCCTACCCGTGCATGAGAGTGTGGTCACCTACATCAAGTGGTAGACTTTATAAGGTATCCTCATCATTTTCACAAAATATGGCTGAAGAAGATAATCAATAACTTCATAATGAGAATAATGAGAATAACCGTGCTAGAACACTTAGAGACCACATGAATCCAACAAGAACAAGTGCACCATCATGCATAGTTTTTCCTCCCGATGCATCTCATTTTAATTTTAAGTTAGGCATTGTTCAACTTTTACCTTCTTTTCATGGTTTTGAATTGGAAAATCTATACTTGCATTTAAGGGAATTTGAGGAGGTCTGCAACACATATAATAATTTAAATTATAGCATGAACATCATCAGATTAAAGCTTTTTCCTTTTTCATTAAAAGATAAAGCTAAAACATGGCTACAAAATTTGAGACCAGGATCCATTCGTGTTTGGGATGAAATGCAACAATAATTTTTAAAGAAGTTTTTCCTATCTCATAGAACAAACTCTTTCAAAAGACAAATCACCACTTTCACTCAAAAACCAGGGGAAACATTTTACCAATGTTGGGATAGGTATCGAGACTTCCTTAATACTTGTCCTCATCATGATTTTGAAACATGGAGATTGGTTTCATATTTTTATAAAGGGTTAACACCTAGAGATAGGTAAATGGTTGAATTGATGTGTAATGGAACTTTTGAAGATAAAGACCCTGATGAAGCAATGGAGTATTTAGACTTGTTAGCTGAAAATGCTCAAAATTGGGACACCACGGGCACTTATAAGATACCGAGTAAAACTCAATCTCATACATCTAGTGGAGGTATGTACAACTTTAGGTAATATCATGATCTTCAAGCCAAGTTTGCTTCTTTAGCTAGAAAAGTCGAGACATTAGAATTGAAAAAGAGTGGTCAATTAAAATCTATTGAAAACTTTGTGTGTCAAATATGTGAAACAAATGAACACTCAACCGATAATTGTCCAACCTTGCCTTCTTTTAAGGAATGTCTCCATGAACAAGCCCATGCTTTAAATAATTTTGAAAGTGTCAACTATAACCCATACTCACAAACATACAACACTGGTTGGAGAAATCATCCAAATTTTAGTTGGAGGAGTGAGAACAACAATGCACAAACTTCACAACCATCGTTTCAAGCACACCACAATTTCCAAAATTCTCATGGATATGCGCCTTCTTATGCTCCACCTCCTAGAAGAAATTTTGAGGAAACATTGTATGCATTCATTGAAAAGCAAGAGTCAATCAATACTCAACTTGCTCAAAACATGACAGATTTTAAAGATACTCTTGCAAAATTAACATCTGCTCTCAGTTTCCAAGAGAAAGGTAAGTTTCCATCTCAACCACAACAAAATCCCAAGGGGCAATACAATGCAAATGCAAGTAGTTCCGGAAGCCAACGTATGGATCAAGTCAAATCAGTCACTACTCTTCGCAGTGGTAAGGTTATTGAAAAACCCTCTCTTGAACCTTATGAGAAAGATGATGAGTCAATCTCTGAGGGTAAAGAAGAGGTTGAACCTGAAAATTGCAAAGAAAAGACTGATTGTCCGCCAGCACTTCCATTTCCTCAGGCCATGACCAAACAAAGGAAAGTCAATCACAACTCTGAAATCTTTGAAATTTTCAAACAAGTAAGAATCAATATATCTTTGTTGGATGCTATTAAACAAGTTCCTTCCTATGCTAAAATTTTGAAAGATTTATGCACTATGAAGAGGAAACTGAATGTGAAAAAGAAATCCTTTTTAGCCGAACAAGTAAGTGTCATTCTTCAGAACAATAATGCTTTGAAATATAAAGACCCTGGTTGACTACAATTTCTTACTTTATTAGAGAGCATAAAATTGAAAGAGCCTTGATCTTGGTGCTAGTGTGAATTTACTTTCATATTCAGTTTTTCAAAGTCTCAATCTAGGTGAGTTAAAACCAACTTCTATATCTCTTTTACTTGCCGATAGATCCATAAAAGTGCCTAGAGGAATAATTGAAGATGTGTTAGTACAAGTCGATAAATTCATTTATCCTGTGGATTTTGTTGTCTTAGATACACAACCTGTTGAAGCATGTAATTCATTTCTTGTTATTTTAGGACGTCCGTTTCTTGCAACTTTTAACGCATTGATTAGTTGTAGGAATGGACTGATGAAACTATCATTTGAAAACATGACATTGGAGATGAATATTTTTAACATTTGCAAGCAACCTAAAGATGATAATGATTTACAAGAAGTAGATCATATTGACGAATTAGTTTATGATCAACTTGAATCTACTTGAAGTAAAAATGAGTTAGGTGAATCGGAAGATTTGCAAATGATTTATTCTAAGGAAGAAATCATGGATGAAAAAAGCACAAAAAATGTTGATGTGGATCTTTTGTCAACAGTGACAACAAATTCGACATCTGACATCTCACCAATCAGTGATTACTTTCCTAACGAATCTCTACTTTCTCTTAATCCTATGCCTTGGTATGATAAAAATATTAATTTTCTTGCTTTAGGAGATTTGCCAACTGATTGGAGTATCAAAGAAAAAGAAAAGTTTTTGAACGAAGTGAAGAACTTTTATGGTGATGACCCTAACTTATTCAAATATTGTCCTAATCAAATATTTCAAAGATTCATTTCTGACAATGAGGTAAGTAGTGTCATTAAACTTTGTCATGCATGTGGAAGTTATTTTTCATCAAAAAAGACAACTACAAAAATCTTTCAAAATGGATTTTATTGGCCCACCATGTTCAAGGACACGCATGCATTCTGCAAAGCTTGTGAAAATTGTCAAAAAGTTGATACTGGTCAAAATATTTTTTTTTTATAATTCTCAATTTTATGCATTCCCTAGAGAGCTAAGATCAAGATGGAGCAATCCTTATGGGGCCTGTGATATTGAAAATTCAATGAATGACAATGTTTTTAAGGAAAACGAATATCATTTGAAAGCTTATTTTCAGAATTTTCCTAGTGAAAATAAATCAACTGGTTTAAATGATCTTGTAGATAAAGGTTGATTATTTTATTTTTCTCACATTATTTTTGTGTTCTTTTTTTTTAGTGATTTTTGCTAGTTTCTCTTACCTCGGTTAAATGGCAGATAATGGTACTCCGTGACTTAAGTCGGTTCTTTCAGTTTCCCACAATAACTGATATCTGTATATATATTTCTGCAATTTTTTGAATCTCTTTTCCAATTCTCATTTGAAAATGGACACTAATCTTGCAAAATTGAAAAAATATTTTCCCGCTGTGCCTCAGAATGCGATTACAAAAATTTACCGTGCTAGATGTGCAAGATTGAGATTGTTAATGAATCATGGAATTCCTGAAGATATTCACTGATTGATTGAAGCAAAAGTCTGATTATTAGGTGAGTCCTCTAACTCCTTCATTTCACATGCCTGGAACAAGTAAAAGCACTTTTGGAAAGAAACATCGTGCAAAATGACTGAAAGTTTGTCATTGATGTGCTAGATGGACTTGTAATACACAATGTCGTTCTTTAGGAATGGTATCCATAAACTGTGAAGATAAAATACAATTCATTAAGGATGGCCTGAGTAAGGAGTCTTTAAATAACCTTTTATTAACTCTTAAGACGCATCCTAGTGGAGATGTGCATCGTGCAATTCATGATTTATGGCTGCTATTTCATAAAGAACATGATCGACTTAGTCTTGGAAATCTGACTAAAAGAGACCCTATTTGTCAGTTTTTAAGAAAACTGGATGGGAAACCTATCCCCGACCCATAGAGGGCGTTAAAGTCATTCTTGGACGTAAAACCAAAGGAAGATGTGAGCCACAATCACAACTACCTGTACATACACATGCTCTTTGTGTCTTTTGGTTTTATCATTGTGTTTTGTTGTTTCTTTTTTTTTTTCAGTGTGTTTCAGGTTTGTCAGTGTTTGTTATTTCAAGTGATATCTTCTATACTCTATCTTTCTACCTTTAAACATTGAGGACAATGTCTTGTTTTAGTTGGGGGGAGAGGGTAGTAGCTAAAAAAAAAACTGTGTTTTCTATTTCATAAAGCATGTGCAAAATGGTTGTTACTATGATGGTAGAGTAAGGAGAACTTTTATTACACTTGAGACGCATCTTAGTAATCATTTGTAACAAGGTCTATCATAATACTTCTTGAAATATTCAAATTTACAAACTCTCGCATTGTTATCACTTAATTCTGCTCATATACTTATGTAACATGTATTCTTAAACCTTAATTTACACACACATACTTCAATATATGATTGTGGGTTGCATATTGGATTATTACATTATTTATGTTCTTTTGTGAAAGGTAACAACTAAGGGAAAGGGATAATATATAATTAAAAAACAAAAAAAAGAGAAAAAAATGATAATAATAAAAATGTCGATAAGTTTGGCTTCGTAGCCTCCCTAACCTAAGCAATTAAGCCCGAATAGGTGTTTTAACACCTAATCCTTAAAGTCAACTAATTTGGGAGCTATTGGCTTAACGTTTGTTATATAGGTTGAGGAGAAAAGCTTAAGGGAATCAAACATTGCATTATCTACATATCAGTATCTACGACACGAGTTACTAAGCTCGTAGGGGTGTCTTAACACCTAATGCCCTAAGACCAAGTGGTCTGGGAGTCATTAGCTGAAAGCTTGTTACATGGGTTAAAGATGCATGGTGTTTTAAATTATATGTATATTAAAAAAAAGACAAAAATAATAATCCCAACCCAAGGAAGTTAACCTTAAACATTAGAACAAAAATTTTTTTTTTCTTCTAAGAAAAGCCCATAATTATGTGTTGATACATTGAGCATAAAAGAAAGGTTTATAAATATCTTGTTGAGAGATATTGAGCAGGTATATAAATTTAACAAGAGTTTGTTTATTTGGATAGAGTAATGGAAGTTAAATGATGAATACCTTGCTTTGTGGAATTTACAAATTATTTTTTTATTTTAACTCTTTGATTACTAGGGACTACTAATAAGCTAATTGGGGGGTGTGATTAGTACTTAAAAGTGTATTTTTATCATGGTTTTATATCATCATTTTGCACTCGAAGTATCAATAACTCCTTAACTAAAGTACATTTTATAATAATCTATCTAATAATATAAGATACCTTTAATTTATGGTAAATGTCTATTTTAAATGCAGGCCTATCACATAAATGAAAGGATTGATTGATGACTTTAAGAACTTCAATTGCAAAGGCAAAGAGATGATCAAACTTAGAAAAGAGATGTCGATGCAATCCAAACCGGAACACTGTTCGGTAATTAGGTCATATCTGGAGCTATAGATCTCATATTTAGGTCTACTTTATATGGATAGAAAGCTAAGATAATTTGCTACAACTTTCATGCTTTTAAGTGGCTCTAATTTTGACGTTATCAATGATATTTTGAGCAGACAAGAGAAGATAAGGATTGTCATCAAATCAAGACTTGGTCACCTACTCATCAATTAATCATCAAATCGATAGTTTCCAATTTTGGCCTATAAAAGGAGGCATTTGCCATGCATTTAGGCATCTTGGTGTCCAAATCAAGATCATACTCTTGCTTTCTCTCTTTATATTTTTTGTAATGTTTATGCTTTGTTTACATTAATATCAAGTTTATGCCTTTCATCTCCTTTACTTTGCTTTGTTAACTCTTATCTTATTTATGTTCTTATTTTTTTATCTATTTTTTCTTTTATTATGTCTAGCTAATTTTATTATGTCAAGGTGAAAAGGTTACACTAATGGTGTAAGAATAAGTATAGCCTAAACTTAATATGGACTTTAACGTTTCATACTAACATGTTTTATATTTGTTATCTTGTTCACTCTTTAATACCTTGCTTGTTAAATGACTAATCTTGATTTATGTTGTATAACACATGGTACAACAAATGGTTGACACTTTCATAGCCCATACTGTCTGGTATAACCAACACCTAAGCTATGAAAGGAACTTGATTTGTTGTTAACATAAGTTATAATCATGAATGCTTGATGAAATTTACAAGTATTAGCATTAATTGAATAAGATGACTAATATAATCTTGTTAACAATCTATAATATGATTGGAACCTCCTTTATGTGTGCATTCCAATTGAACAATAAGAGTTTATACTATACTTGTTTGACATACCATTAATGGATCCTCTAACCTTAACATTGTTTGTTATTGTTGTTTAATCCTTACTTTAATTTTTCATTTTAAAGTGCTCATCAACTTTTCTTCTTCTTCTTTTTCTTTATTATTGTTGTTGTTGTTATTGTTGTTGTTGTTGTTGTTGTTATTATTATTATTATTACTACTACTATTACTATAACTACTACCACTACTAATAATATTATTAGTATTATTATTGCTACTATTATTATTGTTATTGTTACTATTGTTGTTGTTTATAATTTGTACAATTAACTTCCCTATGGTTCGACCTCGGTCTTGTCGGGTTATTTATTACTTCAACACTCCTGCACTTGGGAGAAGATGTTAATCTTTTAGTCATGTCAATAAACTTTATATTAATGGATACAAAGCATAAACATTATAAAGAGAAAGCAAGAGCATGATCTTGATCTAGACACCAAGATGCCTAAATGCATGGCAAATGCCTCTTTTTATAGGCCAAAATTGAAAACTATTGATTTGATGATTAATTGATGAGTAGGTGGTCAACTCTTGACTTGGTGACAATCCTTATCTTCTCTTGTTTGCCCAAAACGTCATTGATAACGTCAAAATTGGAGCCACTTAAAAACATGAAAGTTATAGGAAATTGTCTCAGCTTTTTATCCATATAAAGTAGACCTAAATATGAAATCTATAGCTCCATATATGACCCAATTACCGAACAGTGTTCTGATTTGGATTGCACCGACATCTCTTTTCTAAGTTTGGCCATCTCTTTATCCTTTCAATTTCAGTTCTTAAATTCATCAATCAATCCTTTCATTTATATGATAGGCCTATATTTAAAATGAATATTTACCACAAATTAAAGGTATCTTATATTATTATATATATTATTATAAAACATGCTTTAGTTAAGGAATTATTGATATTTCAAGTGCAAAATGATGATATAAAACCTTGATAAAAATACACTTTTAAGTATCAATCATTTGTTTATCTGGATAGATTAATGAAAGTTGAATGATGAATACCTTGCTTTGTGGAATTTTCAAATTGTTTTTCTATTTTAATGTTTTGATTACTAGGAACTAGTAATAAGCTAGTTGGAGAGTGTGATTAGTACTTAAAAGTGTATTTTTATTAAGGTTTTATATCATCATTTTGCACTTGAAGTATCAATAACTTCTTAACTAAAACATCTTTTATAATAACATATCTAATAATATAAGATACCTTTAATTTATGATAAATGTTCATTTTAAATATAGGCCTATGACATAAATGAAATGATTGATTGATGAGTTTAACAATTGAAATTGAAAGGATAAAGAAATGGCCAAACTTATAAAAGAGATGTTGGTGCAGTCCAAACTAGAACACTATTCGGTAATTGGGTTGTATCTGGAACTGTAGATCTCGGTTTTAGGTCTACTTTATATGGATAGAAAGGTAAAACATAGGCCTACAGTTTCATAGGAGCTTAAGATTTTAAAAGATCATTTTTAAGTTCAAATTGTAGCAATAACAAAAAAGTCTGAATCTGTCTTACAACCCGTGCACTGTTTAGTGTTTGACCCATATATGGAGTTCTAGAAGTCCAAATGACCTTTATTTTTTTTTCTAAAAAGCTAAAATAATTTCCTACAACTTTCATCTTTCAAGTGATTGCAATTATGACGTTATCAATGGCATTTTGGGCAAACAAGAGAAGATAAGGATTGTCACCAAGTTAAGAGTTGGCCACCCATTCATCAATTAGTCATCAAATCAATAGTTTTCAATTTTAGCCTATAAAAGGAGGTACTTGCCATGTATTTAGGCATCTTAGTTTCTAGATCAAGATCATGCTCTTGCTTTCTCTCTTTGTATTTTTATGTTGCTTCAGTTTTGCTTTTATTAATATCAAGTTTATGTCTTTCAATTCCTTTTCTTTACTTAGTTAACTTTTATCTTATTTATGTTCTTATTTTGTTTATTATTTTTTTTCTTTCATTATATTTAGCTAAGTTTATTATGTCAAGGTCAAAAGGTTACACTAATAGTGTAAGAATAAGTATAGTGTAAACTTAATATGGACTTTAATGTTTGATACTAACATGTTTTGTATTTGTTATCTTATTCACTCTTTAATACTTTGCTTGTTAAATGACTAATCTAGATTTATATTGTATAACACTTAGTACAATAAATACTTGCACTCTCATAGCCCATATTGTATGGTATAACTGACACGTGAGCTATAAAAGAAACTTGATTTGTTGTTAATATAAGTTATAATCATGAATGCCTGATAATATTTACAAGTATTAGCATTAATCGAATAAGATGACTAATGTAATCATGTGAATAATTTATAATCTGATTGAAGCTTCCTTTGTGTGTGGTTTCCAATTGAATAATAAGAGTTTATACTATACTTGTTTGACATATCATTAATGGATTCTCTGACCTTGATATTTGTTGTTATCATTGTTTAACTTTTACATTGATCCTCCATCTCAAAGTTTTCATCAACTTCTTCTTCTTTTTCTTCTTATTCTTCTTCTAATTTACTACTACTATTAGTATTGTTGTTGTTGTTATTATGATTGTTGTTGTTTATAATTTATATAATTAACTTCCCTGTGGTTCAACCCCGATCTTGCTGGGTTATTTATTACTTCGACATTCTTGCACTTAGGAGAAGAAATCAATCTTTTGGTCGTGTCACCTTTACCATAAAAGGAACTTGATTTGTTGTTAACATAAGTTATAATCATGAATGTCTGACAACATTTACAAGTATTAGCATTATTCCAATAACATAAATAATATAATCATGTTAACAATTTATAATTTGATTGGAACCTTCTTTATTTGTAGTTTCTAGTTGAATGATAAGAGTTTATACTATATTTATTTGAAATACTATTAGTGGATTCTCTAACCTTGATAATTATTTTTATCATTGTTTAATCCTTATATCAATATCACATCTCAAAGCTCTCTTTAATATTATTATTATTGTTGTTGTTGTATTATTATTATTTATAATTTATATAGTTAACCTCTTTGTGGTTCGACTTCGGTCTTGTCGAGTTATTTATTACTTCGACACTCTTACACTTAGGGAAAGACATCAATCTTTAGATCGTGTTAATTTACCATAAATTAAAAATATCTTATTATATCAGACTTGATTTAGTTAAAAAGTTATTTATTCCTTAAGTGCAAAATACTTATATAAAATCTTGATAAAAATGCACTTTTAAGTACTAATTACACTTCTCAACCAGCTTATTACTAGTCCCTGGTAATCAAAGAGTTCAAATAAAAAAACCAATTTGCAATTTCCATAAAGCAAGACATTCATCATTCAACTTCCATTAATCTATTTAGTTAAACATACTCTCATTAAATTTATATATCTACTTAATACCTCTTTATCAAGATATTAATAAATCTTTCTTTTATATTAAATATATCAACACATAGTTATGGGGTTTTACTTTAACAAAAACAAAATTTTGTTCCAATGTTTAAGATTTACTTTCTTGGATTGAGATTATTATCTTTTTTTTATCTCTTTTTTTAATATATATATATATATAATAACTCAGGTTCTAGATATTAGTACATGGTTAGTGCAATGTTTGATTCCCTTAAGTTTTTCTCTTTGACCCATGTAACAAGCATTGAGCCAATAACTCCAAAGTTAGTTAACTTTAAGGTATTAAATTTTAAAACACTCATTCAAGCTTAATTGCTTAGATTAGAGAGATTACAAAACCAAACTTATCTATTTTTTTATTATTATCCATATTTTTTTGGCAAATTATTTGTTATCGTTTTTCCTTAGTTGTTACCTTTAACAAACAAACATAAATAATGTAATAATCTAATCTGCAACCCACAATCATATGTTAAAGTGTGTATGTGAAAGTGAAGCTTTAAGAATACTTGTTAAATGAGTATATTAGCAAAATTTAGTGATAACAATATAAGAGTTCCTGAATATTTCAAGAAGTATTATTGATTAGTACTTAAAAGTGCATTTTTATGAAGGTGTATCACATAAATGAAAGGATTGATTAATGAATTTAAAAACTAAAATTGAAAGGATAGAAAGATGGCCAAACTTAGAAAAGAAATGCCGGTACAGTCCAAACCAGAACATTATTCAATAATGGGGTCATATCTAGAGCTGTAGATCTTATATTTAGATTTATTTTATATGGATGGAAAGGTAAGAGAGAGGCCTACAACTTTCATATGGAGCCCAAATTTAAAAAGGTAATTTTTAAGTCCAAATTGTAGCAACAACAAAGAAGTCTGAATTTATCCTCCAGCCCGAGCACTATTCAGTATTTGACCTATATTTGGAGTTCTAGAAGACCAAATAACCTAAAGTTTTTACATAAGAAATAAGAGATAATTTCCTATAGTTTTCATGTTTTCAAGTAGTTCTAATTTCGACGTTATCAATGATGTTTTGGGAAGACAAGAGAAGATAAGAATTGTCGCCAAATCAAGAGTTGGCCACCCACCCATCAATTAGTCATCAAATCAATAGTTCCCAATGTTAGCCTATAAAAGGAGGCATTTGCCATGCATTTAGGCATCTTGGTTTCCAAATCAAGATTATGCTCTTGCTTTCTTTCTTTGTATTTTTTGTAATGTTTATGTTTTGCTTTCATTAATATCAAGTTTATACCATTCATTTCCTTTCATTTACTTAGTTAACTTTTATCTTATTTATGTTCTTATTTTGTTTATTTATTTTTCTTTCTTTTATTATGTTTAGCTTAGTTTATTATGTCAAGGTGAAAAAATTACACTAATGGTGTAATAATAAGTATAGTGTAAACTTAATAAACATGTTTTGTATTTGTTATCTTGTTCACTCTTTAATACTTTGCTTGTTAAATGAATAATCTAGATTGTTGTATAACACTTGGTACAACAAATACTTGACACTCTTATAGCCCATACTATATGGTATAATTGACACCTAAGCTATGAAAGGAACTTGATTTGTTATGAATATAATTTATAATCATGAATGTCTGATGAGATTTATAAGTATTAGTATTAATCAAATAAGATGACTAATCTAATCATGTTAACAATTTATAATATGATTGGAACCTCCTTTATACATAGTTTCCAATTGAATAATAAGAGTTTATACTATACTTGTTTGACATACCATTAGTGAAACCTCTAGCCTTGACATTTGTTATTATTATTGTTTAATCCTTACATTAATATTCCATCTCAAAGTTCTTATCATCTTCTTTATTACTACTACTACTACTACTACTAGTACTGTTATTGTTGTTGTTGTTGTTATTGTTATTATTGTTGTATTATTGTCATTTATAATTTACACATTTAACTTCCCTGCGGTTCGACCCCAGTTTTGCCGGGTTATTTATGACACGACAAAGAGATTGATGTCTTCTCCCAAGTGCAGGAGTGTCGAAGTAATAAATAACCCGGCAAGACCGGGGTCGAACCACAGGGAGGTTATTGTACAAATTATAAATAACAACAATTCCACAACAACAATAATAATAACAATAATAATAATAATAATAATAATAATAGTACTAGTAGTGGTAGTAGTAGTAGTAGTAATAATAACAACAATAATAAAGAGAAAGAAGAAGATGAGAACTTTGAGATGAAATATTAAAGCAAGGATTAAACAATGATAATAACAAATGTCAAGGTTAGAGGTTCCACTAATGGTATTTCAAACAAGTATAGTATAAACTCTTATTATTCAATTGGAAACCACACA
>SRLM01001648.1:12136-40622 GCA_015708895.1 Populus ilicifolia | reverse complement strand
GAAGATCACAACCACTTGTTCTTTGAATGCTCCTATACTAAAGCGATCTGGTGGGATGTTTGTGACAGATGCAACATTCCAAGAATGACAAAAGGATGGGATGAATGGATTCGATGGGCCACTGTCACTTGCCATGGCAAAAGTTTCGTCAATTTTTCTCGTAAACTCAGTTTTGAAGCTACAGTGTATCATATCTGGCAAGAAAGGAATGCAAGGACCTTTGCTGGAATATCTAGAACTCAGAATTTGGTCTTTCATCAAATCGAATGTATCATCCGTGATAAGCTTGATTTGATGAGGAACGTTCTACCAACAGATGAAAATAAAAGGATCCAACGAGCTTGGAGGGTTAATAACATAGATTCTTCATTTGATATTTAGCTGGTTGTATTGGTTTTCCTAGCGAATCAAGTTAGGTCTTGAGTTTTCAGTTCGGTGGCTAGCATGTAGCCATCTGTCATTTTATGTTTCTACTCTCATTGTAAATCTGGGGTATGCCCCTTATAATCTTTGTATTGTTTTCCTTTAATATATACATCAACTTACCAAAAAAAAAAGAAAAATATCACTTTATGGTAACAAATGGTATTGTACTTGGTGACATTGTTTCATCAAAAGGAATTGAGGATGACAAATCTAAAATCGAGTTAATTGCAAACTTGCCAACACCAAAATCCATTAAAGATGTTAGGTCATTCTTAGGACATGCTGGTTTTTATAGAAGGTTCATCAAAGATTTTAGCGTAACATATAAGCCCTTAAGTAACCTTCTAACAAAGGATAATATTTTTTAATGGACTGAACATTGTGAAAAAGCCTTTGTTAAACTTAAAAACTTGCTTACTTGTGCTCCTGTCATTCAACCTCCTGATTGGTCATTACCTTTTGAAATAATGTATGATGCTAGTGATTATGCCATAGGTGCAGTTTTGGGACAAAGAAAAGATAAGAAACCTTATGTAATTTACTATACAAGTAAAACTTTAAATAATGCTCAAAGGAATTATACCACCACTAAAAAAAAATTACTTTCAGTAGTATTTGCATGTGAAAAATTTAGGTCTTATCTTGTTGGCTCACCTGTTGTTATTTTTAGTGATCATGCAGCATTGAAATATCTTCTTTCTAAGAAAGATTCTAAGGCTAGATTGGTGCGGTGGATTTTGTTACTTCAAGAATTTGATATCACAATCAAAGATAAGAAAGGCAGCGAAAATGTTGTCGCAGATCACTTGTCAAGATTGGCAACAGATTCGAAAACTGACGTCACACCAATCAATGA
Organism: Populus ilicifolia; assembly: GCA_015708895.1. NCBI lineage: Eukaryota > Viridiplantae > Streptophyta > Magnoliopsida > Malpighiales > Salicaceae > Populus > Populus ilicifolia. The sequence goes on along the minus strand of SRLM01001648.1, from coordinate 39,340 downwards.
CTACTTTCCCGATGAATCTTTATTTTTTGTCTCTACAATGCCTTAGTTTGCTAATATTGTCAATTTTGTTGTTTCAGGACAATTGTTAGCTCATTGGAGAACCCAAGATAACAAAAAGTTCTTAAACGAAGTGAAGAACTTTTATTGGGATGATCCTTATTTATTCAAATATTGTCCTGATCAAATATTTCGAAGATGCATTCCTGACAATGAGGTAAGTAGTGTCATTAAATTTTGTCATTCTGAAGCATGTAGGGGCCATTTCTCATCAAGAAAGACAACTGCAAAAATCTTACAAAGTGGATTTTATTGGCCCACCATGTTCAAAGACTCACATGCATTCTAGAAGTCTTGTGAAAATTGTCAAAAGTTGGGATCAATTTCAAAACCTCACATGATGCCTTTAAATCATATTCTTGTCATTGAGATCTTTGACTGTTGGGGTATAGATTTCATGGGTCCATTTCCTCCATCATTTGGTTTCTTATACATATTAGTCCTAGTAGATTATGTTTCAAAATGGATAGAGGCAATTCCAAGTCGAAATAATGATCACAAAACAGTGATAAAGTTTTTGAAAGAAAATATTTTGAGTCGATTTGGAGTCCCTCGAGCCATAATAAGTGATGGTGGAACACATTTCTGCAACAAGCATTTAAGTCTTTAATGAAGAAATATAGAATCACACACAAAGTTGTCACCCCTTATCACCCTCAAACAAGTGGATAAGTAGAGCTTGTTAATAGGGAGATCAAACACATTTTGGAGAAAACAGTGAACCCTAATAGGAAAGATTGGTCTTTAAGACTTAATGATGCACTTTGGGCTTATCGAACTGCTTATAAAACATCATTAGATATGTCACCTTATAGACTAGTCTATGGAAAACCTTGTCACTTGCCTCTGGAACTTGAACATAAAGATTATTGGGCTATTAAAGCTTTCAATTCAAATCTGGATGATGCTAGTCAACTGCGAAAGTTACAAATAAATGAGCTTGAGGAAATAAGAAATGATGCATATGAAAATTCAAGAATTCATAGAGCAAGAATCAAAGAGTTTCATGACAAGAATTTACTAAGAAAAACATTCAATGTTGGTCAAAAAGTCTTGCTTTATAATTCTCGATTGCATTTATTTCCTGGAAAATTAAGATCAAGATGGAGCGGTCCTTTTATTGTGAAACATGTGTATCCATATGAAGCCTACGACATCGAGAATCCAAAGAATGACAATGTTTTCAAGATAAATGGACAATGTTTGAAAGTTTATTTTGACAATTTTTTAGTTAAACATGACTCAATTGAATTGGGTGATCCTGTATATAAAGATTGATATTATTTTTAGTGATTTTTACTAGTTTCTCTCACCTCGGTCAAATGGCGGATAACGGTACTCCGTGACTTAATTCGCGTTCTTTTAGTTTTCCACAATAACTGATATCTGTATATACATTTCTGCAATTCTTTTATTCTCTCTTCCAATTCTCATTTGAAAATGGATACTAATCTTGCAAAATTGAAAAAGTATTTTCCCGCTCTACCTCAGAATGCGATTCCAAAAATTTACCATACTAGATGTGCAAGATTGAGATTGTTAATGAATCATGGAATTCCTGAAGATATTCGCTGGTTGATTGAAGCAAAAGTCTGATTATCAGGTGAGTCCTCTAACTCCTTCATTTCACACATGCCTGGAAGAGGTAAAAGCACTTTTGCAAAGAAACGTCGTGCAAAACGATTGAAAGTTTGTCATCGATGTGCTAGATGGACTTGTAATACACAATGTCGTTCCTTAGGAATGGTATCTATAAACCGTAAAGATAAAATACAATTCATTAAGGATGGCCTGAGTAAGGAGTCTTTAGATAATCTTCTATTGATTCTTAAGACGCATCCTAGTGGAGATGTGTATCGTGCAAATCATAATCTCTATTGCTGCTACTGAACAATTGATTGACCAACTATAATCTTTCATTCCTGTAATTGATCCTTCCATGAGTCGTATAAATTGGTCAACTAAGAAAAGCCGTAAAAAGCTTAGATTGGATTTGAGCCTCCATTTGTGAATCTTTTGGTCTTTTGATTTTATTATTGTGTTTTGTTATTTCTTATATTTTTTCTAGTGTGTTTCAGGTTTGTCAGTGTTCATTATTTCAGGTGATATCTTCTATACTCTATCTTTCTACCTTTAAATATTGAGGACAATGTCTTGTTTTAGTTGGGGGGGGGGAGAGTAGCAGCTAAAAAAAAAACTGTGTTTTCTTGTTTTTTTGTTAGTTGAAAAAGGAATGGAAGTCGCCACATAATGTTTTGGTCCCTAAGTACCCTCACTAGTCTTAAAAATCGGGTACAAAGACTAATTGCATAAAGAGAAGGTATTAACACTCCAAATACACTTTACCTAAAGTAAGCTATATTATTTTATTGTTTGATAAAATCTAAGGTTTTCTCGTGTTTTATAGTTGTTGGTCCATCTATGGTTTAAAAAAAGTTCTCTTTAATAAGAAGGTCCTTGTCTTGTTAGGTGAAACCTAACCATTCTAACATCAATAAAAGAATTTAATATACGGAATACATCTTACGTAGAAGGTTATAACCTAGATATTAAAAGAAAACAAAATAATTTTTTAAATTTTTTTGAAATATTGGTCATTTCTCATGATATTAATAAACTTGTTATTAAAGGAAAATGATTGCTAAAACCCTTTTTTTTATGAAGATACAATATGATTATTTTTTTTTAGAGAGACATGGATATATGCATGAAAACAAAACATTTTTTTATTTTTTTTTATTTTTTTTGTTTTTGATGAAACTGTATGTTTAATACTGGATTTGTATATTTACAGTATAAAAATACAAATTAATATTGATAAAAATATAGTAAAATATTTGTAGAAAATCAAAAAAAATTAAAAAGAGTTTTTTTGAAGAATTTTTTTTATTTTCGAGCTTAGCCTAAACCGACTCATGTTGCTGGGCTAGGCGGAGCCACCTGTGCAAGGTCATTGGCCCAAGCCAATAACCCAAACAAATTATAAACGTGTAAAATTTTTATATGTGCATGGAATTGTGCGAAGGTAATTATATTAACTTCACACTATTCATGCATCTTTTTGCATATAGCAAAATAAGGCCCCTGTTTCAAGCATAGAAATTAAAATAAAAAGGAATAAGATTACTTGGAATAGAGGCGTTGTAGTTCACAATGCTAGTGGCTTTAGTGTCGTGATAGCTGGCTGTGGTGGTAAACGCTACTTCTGCTTCTTTTCTCCTTTATTTTGATTATGCTGTCTGCTTACTTTATTTTTTTTCTTTCGTTCTGTTAAATGGTGTTCTTGCCTCTTTGTAGTGGCTTTATGGAGGTGCTATTGGTGCTAGCAGTGTCTTTGAGGGCGGTGAAGAGGAGGACGGGTTGCGGTACACAGAGCATGCTACGTTGGTTTTTTTGCTATATTTTCTTCTTCTTCCTCCTACATTCTCTTGTGCTTCATTCACTCCCCTCCCTTTTTCTTTCATAGTTTCTTTCCTTTACCTATTTTCCTCTCTTCTATTGTTCATGCTTTCCCTTTTTTATCTTTTATTTCTCTTTGTGTTTTCTCCCTTCTTTCTTGTTTTCTTTCTGCCCTTGCCCCTGTTTCTCCCTCTTTGTCCCTTCTTTGTTTCCTCTGGTGCGGTTCATCCTTTGGCTTTATAGCTAAAGGATGTAGCCATTTCTTGGTAACGATCGACATGCATCATGATGGCGTGAAAAATGCCACCTAGATTGAAACGACCCCATTAATAGCGTTGATTCACTATCGAAACTGTTGCGGATGAAGAAGGTGATAAAAAGTTGTTAAGGAAACAAAGTTGTTTTCTAATTCAAAATGTATATTTTTTATTTGATCTCTAGATGTTTTTATAGTTTTGTAATCAAACCCCTAGATAAATTGCAAGTGGATCCCTTGATTTTGGCATCTTTTCCGGTTTGGTCTTTAATTTTGGATTGTTTCAATCAAGTCTCTAATTAGCCATCAAACTTCGATAATTATTCAATCAAGCCTTGATTTGACCAAATCAACTCTTTAAAATTATAATTAGACCCTAAAACTTTAATTTCATCAAATAAAAGCCTAAACTAACTTAAAAATCTATTTTTTTTTCTTGCAATCAAACTCTCCAAAAATTCAATTAGACCTTAGATAAAATTTAATTGAGTTCGTAAAACTAATTTTAGACTTTCTTTCCTCAACTTTAATTTTTTTTTGTTAACAGGGCTTCCATCAGTTACAAATATACTGTTTTTTTTTTGGTAAGTTGATGTATATATTAAAGGAAAACAATACAAAGATTATAAGGGGCATATCCCAGATTTACAATGAGAGCAGAAACATAAAACAACAGATAGCTACAAGCTAGCCACCAAACTGAAAACTCAAGACCTAACTTGATTCGTTAGGAAAACCAATACAACCAGCTAAATATCAAATGAAGAATCTATGTTATTAACCCTCCAAGCTCGTTGGATCCATTTATTTTCATCTGTTGGTAGAATGTTCCTCATTAAATCAAGCTTATCACGGATGATACATTCGATTTGATGAAAGACCAAATTCTGAGTTCTAGATATTCCAGCAAAGGTCCTTGCATTCCTTTCTTGCCAGATATGATATACTGTAGCTGCAAAACTGAGTTTACGAGAAAAATTGACGAAACTTTTGCCATGCCAAGTGACAGTGGCCCATCGAATCCATTCATCCCATCCTTTAGTCATTCTTGGAATGTTGCATCTGTCACAAACATCCCACCAGATCGCTTTAGTATAGGAGCATTCAAAGAACAAGTGGTTGTGATCTTCATTGTTGCGGAGACAGAGTGAGCATCTATTGGGACCATGTATACCGAATCGATGAAGTCTATCTTGGGTTGTGAGTTTCTGTTGGACAGCCATCCATAGAAGAAACGAATGTCTTGGAACAGCATTCTTGAACCACACAATGTCATGCCATTCGACTATCGTATGATGAAATCTTAGTTGTTCCCAAGCTATTTTGATCGAGAATCTGTGATTTGGTGAATCCAGCCAAACAATCTCATCATTTTGCCCTATCATAGGATTAGAATTGGAAGGAATAGCTTCTACAATGGGGTGCCAGCCAATAGCGTGAGTGGTAGGAATTTTCCATTCTGAGTTATGAATCAGCATATTGACCTTCGCGTTCTTTTCCATACCTGAATCATAGATGAATCTATTGCCGTAAGAATCTGCGAGCGGGCTGTTAGGATGCCAATTGTCAAACCATAGAGAAGTTGTCCTGCCATCCCCTATGATGTACTTCATCTTCGGCCATGCTAAGGATCTGAGCTTTAGAATCTTTCTCCATGCCCAAGAGCAATTTTGTGGCGTCCTGATTGTCCAGAAATTCCTACCTCGCAACAGATTACATCTGATTCAAGTAGACCAGATTGAGCCATCTGAGTCATTGCATAGGTTCCAAATGTGTTTCAACAAAGCAATCTTGTTCCATTCTGTTATCCTTTTTATTCCTAGCCCACCCTCCTTTTTTGGAAGACATACCTGATCCCAAGCCACTTTAGCCCCAGTAGTTCTCATATCTGAACCTGACCAAAGAAAGGATCTCATAATTTGCTCCACACTTTTTATGACTTGCCTAGGTAAGATGAAGAGAGATGCCCAATAGACCTGGATGGAAAATAAAACTGAATTAATCAGTTGTACTCGTCCTGCATACGATAGTGTTCCACAAGTCCAATGTTGAACTTTAAAGGTGATTCGATCCACGAGACCCTTACAATAAACAGCCTTTAGTCTGGACGAGATAAGAGGCACTCCCAAATATTTCATTGGAAGCTCCCCCTCTGCAAACCCAAGAACATGAATAATCTCTTCCCTCTCAGCATTTAACACACCGCTTAAGAAGATGTCACTTTTATTTGGATTTGGATAAAGACCTGATAGATCGTGAAACTTTGTGAGCACAGTTTTGATCATACGAATTGAGTGTACATCTCCTTTGCTAAAAATCATCAAGTCATCAGCAAAACAAAGATGAGAAATGTTGTCATTCTTGCATCTCCAGTGGAACTTGAAGTTTTTGTTGGCACTCATCTTGCAGAATAGCCCCGAAAGGATTTCCATACATAGGACAAACAAATATGGAGAAAGTGGATCCCCTTGTCGCAGCCCTTTCCCCCCTTGAAAATAACCTGCAAGCTCACCATTGACGTTGATAGAGAATTGACATGATGTAACACAAACCATAATCCAATCAATGACTGTTTAATTTCAACCTTTTGCATTTTTGAACTTCATCAACCAATTTTGGCTTTTTTTTGGCATTCCAGCATCTTTTTCTCGCTCCAATTAATATTATTATTGTTATATTTTGGATTTCATCCAAAAATATATTTTTTTATATTTTTTTTATTTTTGTGTGGGAACCTAATGGGTAACAACAAGATCAATAATGAAGAAGAACTAGAGGACAAGTGGAAAAACTTCAGATAGAGTTGAGCAAAAGCAGAAAAGACAAGGTGATGTTAGAAGAAATAATGATGGATGGGAATAAAAGGAGAGTCTTTCTAGATAAGCAAATAAAATCTAGATGTGAGAAAAGCAAAACTTGAATTAAAGTTGGGTAAGGAGAAGATTGCTAGGGAAGAAGGTAAAAAGGAGCCAGGAAGGGTGAGCTTATATTAGATGCAAAGTTGCTCTAAACTTGAAGCATTGGAGATTGAATTCAATGATTGCCAAATAAGCACAAAATATTACTAAGAGAAATTTGCAAAAGTTCAAGCTAAGCTAATGGATAGAATTGGAAAGTATGAGGAATTGAGCAAGAAACATACGGAGGCGGAAAGCTAATTGACTGAGATTGAAAAAGAGGAAAGTTCAAGTAAGCTCACATTCATATTTGACATAAAATTTTATATCATTTAGTTTTTTATTATTAAACATAACTCCAAATCTAACAGTTGGATCGAGCTGAAATTTTACTAAAACATTTCAGAGGTATATGTCTATATTAGGGTATTTTTTCAGGTGAATCAAAATTTAGAAAAGACTTGCGACATAAGTCAAAACATGTTATATGAATTTTGTTATTTACTTTCTTTTACTTGTGGTCTTTCTATTTGGCAAGGATCCTTTGTCTAAAAGGATGTGCAAGCTTGTTTTGGAAATTTACTAATTCCAAAAGAATCTTTAATGAGTTGATACATAATTTTTAAAAGTGGCAATGATTCATTAATGTTCCAAAAAAAAATTTCTTATAAGAATTGCTTACTCATCCTAATTAATACTTAAAAGTGTATTTTTATCAAGGTTTTATGTCATCATTTTACACTTAAAGTATCAATAACTCCTTAACTAAAGCATGTTTATGGTAAATTTATACATCTAATAATATAAGATACCTTTAATTTATGGTAAATTTTCATTTTAAATGCAGGCCTATCATATAAATGATAAGATTGATTGATGAATTTAAATACTGAAATTGAAAAGACAAAGAGATGACCAAATTTAGAAAAGAGATACCGGTGCAATCTAAACCAGAACACTATCTGGTAATTGAGTCATATCTGGAGTTATAGATTTCAGATTTAGGTCTATTTTATATGGATGGAAAGGTAAGATATAGGCCTCCAACTTTCATATTAAGCCTAAGATCTAAAAAGGTCATGTTCAAGTCCAAATTGTATTACTTACCAAAAAAAAAAGTCCAAATTGTAGCAACAAGAAGTTCAAATCTATCTTCCGGCCTGAGCACTATTCATTGTTTAGCCCATTTCTGGAGTTTTAGAAGTCTAAATAACCTGAATTATTTACACAAGAAAGCCAAAACAATTTCCTAGAACTTTCATGTTTTTTAAGTGACTCCAATTTTGACATTATCAATGACGTTTTGTCATATAAGAGAAAATAAGAATTGTCACCAAGTCAAGAGTTGGTCACCCACTCATTAATTAGTCATCAAATTAATATTTTTCAATTTTGGCCTATAAAAGGAGGTATTTGCCATGCATTTAGGCATCTTAGTTTTCAGATCAAGATCATGCTCTTACTTTCTCTTTTTGTATTTTTTTAATGATTATGCTTTGTTTTTATTAATATCAAGTTTATGCCTTTCATTTACTTAGTTAACTTTTATCTTATTTATCATCTTATTTTGTTTATTTATTTTTCTTTCTTTCATCATGTTTAACTAAGTTTATTATGTCAAGGTGAAAAGGTTACACTAATGAGGTAAGAATAAGTATAGTGTAAACTTACTATATACTTTAATGTTTGATACTAACATGTTTTATATTTGTTATCTTGTTCACTTTTTTAATACTTTGCTAGTTAAATTACTAATCTTGATTTATGTTGTATAACACTTGGTACAAAAATACTTGGTACTTTCATAGCCCATACTGTATGGTATAACCGACACCTGAGCTCTGAAAGGAACTTGATTTGTTGTTAACAGAACTTATAATCACGAATGCTTGACAAAATTTACAAGTATTAACATTAATTGAATAAGATGACTAATGTAATCATGTTAACAATGTATAATCCGATTGGAACCTCATTTGTGTGTGGTTTCCAATTGAATAATAAGAGTTTATACTATGCTTGTTTGATATACTATTAGTGGATTCTCTAACCATGACATTTGTTATTATCATTATTTAATCCTTACATTGATATTTCATCTCAAAGTTCTCATCTTCCTTTTTTTCTCCTCTATCTCTTTTTTTATTACACTACTACTACTATTTCAATTAGTATTGTTGTTGTTATGATTACTATTATTGTTGTTTATAATTGTCGTTTATAATTTGTATAACCTCCATGTGGTTCGACCCTGGTCTTGCCGGGTTGTTTATTACTTCGACACTACTGCACTTGGGAGAAGACATTAATCTTTCGGTAGTGTCAAGTTTTTGGCGCCGTTGCCAAGGGAGGTAAGTTCTTGTACAAGTTATAGCATTTATTTTATTTTTTCTTTTCATTTTTCTTGTATATAAGTTTGTTTCTTGTCTCTTCTTTCATCTTTTTTTTTTGTTTTCTTCTTTCTTTTATTCTATTCCTACACGTACATGAGAATGTGGTCACGTACATCAAATGGTAAACTTTGTAGGGTATCCTCATCATTTTTAGAAAATATGGCCAAATAAGATAATCAATCACTTCATAGATCTATAAAAGTGCCTAGAGAAATAATTTAAGATGTGCTAGTACAAATTGATAAATTCATTTATCCTGTAGATTTTATTATCTTAGACACACAACCTGTTGAAGTATGTAATTCATTTCCTATTATTTTAGGATGTTCATTTCTTGCAACTCCTAATACATTGATTAATTGTAGGAATGGACTAATGAAGCTATCATTTGAAAACTTGTCATTGGAAATGAATATTTTCAACATTTTGAAGCAACCTGGAGATGATAATGATTTACAAGAAGTAGATCACATTGATGAATTACTTTATGATATGATCTACTTGAATCTACTTTAAGTAAAAATGAGTTGAATGAATCTGAAGATTTGCAAATGATTTATTCTGAGGAAGAAATCACGGATGAAAAACGCACCAAAAATATTAATGCGAATCTTTTATCAAAAGTGACAATAAATTTGGCTTTTGATATCACATCAATCGATAATTGTTTTCCTAACAAATCCTTTCTTTTATTCAAATTTCTTGGTATGATAAAAATATTAATTTTCTTATTTTAGGAGATTTGCTCGTTGATTGGAGTACCCAAGACAAAGAAAAGTTTTTGAACGAAGTGAAGAACTTTTATTATGATGACCCTAACTTATTCAAATATTATCTTGATCAAATATTTCAAAGATTCACTCCCGACAATGAGGTAAGTAGTGTCATTAAACTTTGTCATTATGAAGCATGTGGGAGTTATTTCTTGTAAAAAAAAACAGCAGCAAAAATCTTTTAAAATGAATTTTATTGGCCCACCATGTTCAAGGACATGCATACATTCTGCAAAACTTGTGAAAATTGTCAAAAAGTTGATACTGGTCAAAAAGTTTTGTTTTATTATTATTCTCGACTCCATTTATTCCCTAGAAAGCTAAGGAGCAATCCTTATGGGGCCTTTGATATTGAGAATTTAGTGAATGACAATGTTTTTAATTAAAATAGATATTGTTTGAAAGCTTACTTTGATAATTTTCCTTATAATCTTTGTATTGTTTTCTGTTCTCATTATAAATCTGGGGTATGCCCCTTATAATCTTTGTATCATTTTCTTTTAATACATACATCAACTTACCAAAAAAAGATATCTATGTATATATTTGTGCAATTCTTTGAATCTCACTTCCAATTCTCATTTGAAAATGGACACTAATCTTGAAAAATTAAAAAAGTATTTTCCCATTCTATCTCAAAATGCAATTACAAAAATTTACCATGCTAGGTGTGCAAGATTGAGGTTGTTAATGAATAATAGAATTCTTGAAGATATTCGCTGGTTGATTGAAGCAAAGGACTGATTATCAGATGAGTCCTCTAATTCCTTTATTTCACACATGCTTGGAACAGGTAAAAGCATTTTTGCAAAGAAACGTTGTGCAAAATGATTGAAAGTCTGTCATTGATGTGCAAGATAGACTTGTAATACATAATGTTGTTCTTTAGAAATGATATCTGTAAACCATGAAGATAAAATTGAATTCATTAAGGATAGTCTGAGTAAGGAGTCCTTAAATAATCTTCTATTGATTCTTGAGATGTATCCTATTAGAGATGTGCATTGTGCAATTCATGATTTATGACCACTATTTCATAAAGAACATGCTTGACTTAATCTTGGAAATCTGACTAAAAAAACCTTGTTTACTACTTTTTAAAAAAACTAGATGGGAAGCCTATCTTATTTCTACTCAACCTATACATTTAAGAAATACAGAAATATGTAGAAATAGCAAGTTCCTCAAGTCATCATCATATAAGAAATATTTGTGTTTTCGATGGATCTAATCCTTGGAAAGAAAAGGAGTTTTTAGAATTAGCAAATCATCTTGGTTAGGTGCTAGCTGAGAGAAAGATTCATTTAGTGTATAGAGGAGGCAATCTTGGGTTAATAAGAGGTGTGTCAATAGCTGTATTTTTTGGAGGTAGTTAAGTTTTGGGGGTCATCCCTAAAGCTTTAGCACAAGGGGACATCATTGGAAAAACAATTGGAGAGGAACTTCAGGTCTCCACAATGTCTGCTCAAATCAAATGCAATGGGTAACCATGCTGATGCCTTCATTGCCTTATCAGGTGGTCTAGGCATATTGGAAGAGATCTTTCATATTTCCTCTTGGGCCCAACTGCACATTCATCATAAACTCATAGGTTTGTTAAATGTTAATGGTTATTATGATAAGTTGTTGTCTTTTCTTGATCATGCTATGGAACAGGAATTTGTAACATCTTTTGCACAACAAATCATAATCTAGGAAGTAACCTTAAACATTAGAACAAAAATTTTATTTTCTTCCAAGAAAAGCTCTATAATTATGTGTTGATATATTTAGCACAAAAAAAAGGTCTATTAATATCTTGTTAAGAGGTATTTAGCAAATATATAAATTTAATAAGAGTTTATTTATCTGGATAAATTAATGGAAGTTGAATGATGACTACCTTGCTTTATGAAATTTACAAAATACTTTTTTATTTTAACGCTTTAATTACTAGGGACTAGTAATAAGCTCATTAGGGGGTGTGATTAGTACTTAAAAGTGCATTTTTATCAAGGTTTTATATCATCATTTTGCACTCGAAGTATCATTAACTCCTTAGCTAAAGCATGTTTTATAATAACGTTTCTAATAATATGAAATACCTTTAATTTATGGTTAATGTTCACTTTAAATGCAGGCCTATCATATAAATGAAATGATTAATTGATGAATTTAAGAACTAAAATTGAAAGGACAAAGAGATGGCCAAACTTAAAAAAGAGATGTCAGTGCAATCCAAACCAGAACATTGTTCGGTAATTTGGTCAAATCTGGAGCTGTAGATCTTAGATTTAGGTCTACCTTATATAGATGGAAAGGTAAGACATAGGCCTATAACTTTCATGTCGAGCCTAAGATAAAAAAAAAGTAATTTTCAAGTCCAAATTGTAGCAATAATAAATAAGTCCGAATTTGTCTTTCAGCCCAAACACTATTCAATGTTTGGCCTATATCTCGAGTTCTAGAAGTCCAACTAACCTGAACTTTTTACACAAGAAAGTTGAGATAATTAACCTCCCTGTGGTTCGACCCCAGTCTTTCCGGGTTATTTATTACTTCGACACTCCTACACTTGGAAGAAAAAATTAATCTTATAGTCATGTCACATCCTAGCTACATATTGAAAGAAAAACTAGTGTTATTTAATGACATTAATTATTTTTATTATTTTCTTTGATGTTTGGGCTCAATTAAAACTTTATTTTGAGCTACAATCCAAGGCTTGTTTGGATCAAGCTATAGTTTTTTTAGTTCAGGGTTTTTCGATCAGTTTTGCACGTGGGTCAGTTTAGCCCACAAGCGTAGATCCATTAGTTCTAACCAAAATTTCAACAGCCATTGATGAATATTACTTCTCAGTTTTTTAGTTCTTGAACAAACTAAATTTAACTTATTGAAGATTAATTGGCTTCGTAGCATTATTATACTTTATTACAATAGTGTTGGTGCCTTTGGACAAGTTTCTATTCTATCACACTCATATAAGAGCTATTTTGGCTTTTCAGGATCAAATCTCAATCTTGATCTTGGATTGTGTGTTATTAGCACTTAAAAGTATATTTTTATCAAGGTTTTATATCATCATTTTGCACTTAAAGTGTCAATAACTCCTTAACTAAAGCATGTTTTATAACAACATATCTAATAATATAAGATACATTTAATTCGTGGTAAATGTTCCTTTTAAATGCAGGCCTATCACATAAATTTATATATATGCTCAATACCTCTTAACAAGACATTAATAAACCTTACTTTTGTGCTCAATATATCAACACATAATTATGGGGCTTTTCTTGGAAGAAAATAAATTTTTTGTTCTAATGTTTAAGGTTAACTTCTTGGGTTGGGATTATTATTTTTTTTCTTTTTTTCTTTTTTTTTCAATATATATACATATAACTTAAAACACCATGCATCTTTAACCCATGTAATGAGCTTTTGGCTAATGACTTCTAGACCAGTTGGTCTTAGGATATTAGGTGTTTAAACACCCTTACGAACTTAGTAACTCAGGTCACAGATACTGATACATAGATAATGCAATGTTTGATTCCCTTAAACTTTTCTCCTCAACCCATGCAAGAAGCGTTGGGTCAATAACTTCCAAGACAGTTGACTTTTAGGTATTAGGTGTTAAAACACTCCTTCAGGCTTAATTGCATAAGTTAAAGAGGCTACAAAACCAAACTTATCTATATTTTTATTATCATCATTTTTTTTTATTTTTTTGTGTTTTTCTTTTTTAATTATATATTATCATTTTTCCCTTACTTGTTACCTTTAACAAAAGAACATAAATAATGTAATAATCCAATATGCAACCCACAATTATATGTTAAAGTGTGTGTGTGTAAATTAAGGTTTAATAATACATGTTAAATAAGTATATGAGCAGAATTAAGTGATAGTAATGCGAGAGTTTGTAAACCTGAATATTTCAAGAAGTATTATGATAGACCTTATTAAAAATGGTTACTAAGATGTGTCTCAAGAGTTATAAAAAGATCTTCTTTACTCTACCATCATAGTAACAACAATTTTGCACATAATTTATGAAATAGAAAACATAGTTTTTTTTAGCTACTACCCTCTCCCCCAACCAAAACAAGACATTGTCCTTGACATGATGAAAAAATTGATGTCTTCTCCCAAGTGCAGGAGTGTCGAAGTAATAAATAACCCGATAAGACCGGGGTCGAACCATAGGGAGGTTATTGTACAAATTATAAATAACAATAATACAACAACAACAACAACAATAACAACAATAATAATAATACCAGTAATACTAGTAGTAATAATACTAATAATAATAATAATAAAGAAGAAGAAGATGATGAGAACTTTGAGATGAAATATTAAAGTAAGGATTAAACAATGATAATAACAAATGTCAAGGTTAGAGATTCCACTAATGGTATGTCAAACAAGTATAATATAAACTCTTATTATTTAATTGGAAACCACACACAAAGGAGGTTCCAATCATATTATAAATTGTTAGCATGATTACATTAGTCTTCTTATTCAATTAATGCTAATACTTGTAAATTTTGTCAAGCATTCATGATTATACCATACAGTATGGGCTATGAAAGTGCCAAGCATTTGTTGTACCAAATGTTATATAACATAAATCAACATTAGTCATTTAACAAGCAAAGTATTAAAAAGTGAACAAGATAATAAATATAAAACATGTTAGTATCAAACATTAAAGTCCATATTAAGTTTACATTATACTTATTCTTACACCATTAGTGTAACCTTTTCACCTTGACATAATTAACTTAGCTAGACATAATGAACGAAAGAAAAATAGATAAACAAAATAAGAACATAAACGTTAACTAAGTAAAGGAAAGGAAATGAAAGGCATAAACATAATATTAATGGAAGCAAAGTATAAACATTACAAAAAATATAAAGAGAGAAAGGAAGAGCATGATCTTGATTTGGACACCAAGATGCCTAAATGCATGACAAATACCTCCTTTTATAGGCCAAAATTGGGAACTATTGATTTGATGACTAATTAATAAGTGGGTGGCCAACTCTTGACTTGGTGACAATCCTTATCTTCTCTTGTCTGCCCAAAACATCATTGATAACGTCAAAATTAGACCCACTTGAAACATGAAAGTTATAGGCAATTGTCTCAGCTATCTTGTGTAAAAAATTCAGATTATTTAGACTTCTAGAACTCCAGATATGGCCAAAATACTGAAAAGTACTCGGGCTGGAGGACAGATTAGGGCTTCTTTGTTGTTGCTACAATTTGGACTTCAAAATGGCCTTTTCAGATCTTGGACTCATAGGAAAGTTGTAGGTCTATGTCTTACCTTTCCATCCATATAAAATGGACCTAAATCTGAGATGTATAGCTCCAGATATGACTCAATTACCGAACAGTGTTCCGATTTAGATTGCACTGATATCTCGTTTCCAAGTTTGATCATTTGTTTGCCTTTGCAATTGAAGTTTTTAAAGTCATCAATCAATCCTTTCATTTATGTGATAGGCCTGTATTTAAAATTGATATTTACCACAAATTAAAGGTATCTTATACTATTAGATAGATTATTATAAAATGTACTTTAGTTGAGTTATTAATACTTCAAGTGCAAAATGATGATATAAAACCATGATAAAAATGCACTTTTGAGTGCTAATCAGTCCTCAATGTTCTAAGGTAGAAAAATAGAGTATATGAGATATAAACTTGATATTAATAAAAGCAAAACATAAATATTATAAAAAAAATACAAAGAGAGAAAGGAAGAGCATGATCTTGATCTAGAAACCAAGATGCCTAAATGCATGGCAAAACCTTTTTTTTATATGCCAAAATTGTGAGCTATTGATTTGATGACTAATTGATGAGTGGGTGACTAACTCTTGACTTGGTGACAATCCTTATCTTCTCTTGTTTGTCCAAAATATCATTGATAACGTTAAAATTGGAACAACGTGAAAACATAAAAGTTGTAGGCCATTGTCTCAGCTATCTTGTGTAAAAAATTCAGATCATTTGAACTTCTAGAACTTCAGATATGGGCTAAACACTGAACAGTGCTCGGGCTGGAAGACAAATTCGGACTTGTTGTTGCTCCACATGGAAGTTGTAGGCCTATGTCTTACCTTTTTAGATTTTAGGCTCCACATGGAAGTTGTAGGCCTATGTCTTACCTTTCTATCCATATGAAGTGAACCTAAATCTAAGATCTACAACTCTAGATATGATCTAATTACTAAATAGTGTTCCAGTTTGGATTGCACCAACATCTCTTTTTGGAGTTTAACCATCTCTTTATCCTTTCAATTTTAGTTCTTAAATTCATCAATCAATCCGTTCTTTTATGTGATAGGCTTATATTTAAAATAAATATTTATCATAAATTAAAGGTATCTTATATTATTAGATATATTATTATAAAACATGTTTTAGTTAAGGAGTTATTGATACTTCAAGTGCAGAATAATGATATAAAACCTTGATAAAAAAAATACTTTTAAGTATTAATCAGCACTACTTTTTGCCTAAAGAATTTGTTATACATACTGATCATGAATCCTTGAAGTATCTTAAAAGGCAAAGCAAGTTCATATGGTTATTGATGCTCTTTCTAGGAGGTATGCATTGATCTCTATGTTGAATACAAGGCTGATGGGTTTTGAACAAGTGAAGGATCAGTACGCTAATGATTCCTACTTTGCTAATATGGTTACCGAATGTGCAAAAGGAGCTTGTGATGGGTTCTTTATGCATGAAGGTTACTTGTTTAAAATGGGTAGAATGTGTATTCTTTCAGGTTCATTATGGGAGTTGCTTATGCGAGAGGCTTATGGTATTGGTTTTAATGGTCATTTTAGGGAGAAGAAGACTTATGAGTTGTTGAAGGAACAATTTTTTTAGCCTAGCATGTTACGGGATGTGCACAAGATGATTGAGAGATGTGCTGCTATTTGCAAGAAAGCTAAGGTTATAGAGAATGCATATGGGTTGTACATGTCATTGCCTATTCTAGAGCAACCATGAATGGATGTTAGCATGGACTTTATACTAGGGTTTCGAAGAACACGACGTGGAAAGGATTCAATAATGGTTGTGGTTGATCGATTCTCCAAAATGTCCCATTTCATTCCTTGCAACAAAACTAACGATGCCATACATGTAGCTGATTTGTTCTTTCAAGAGATTGTTCGTTTGCATGGAGTTCCTAAAGGCATTGTCTCTGATCGTGATACAAAGTTCTTAAGCCACTTTTGGAAGACTCTTTGGAGAAAGCTTGGAATGAAGTTACTTTTCAATACGACATGTCATCCACAAACAAATGGACAAACTGAGGTAGTAAACCGAACTTTATCTTCATTATTACGAGCTGTTATACATAATAATTTGAAGAGTTGGGACACTTGTTTGCCTATTGTGGAGTTTGCATATAATCATAGTGTGCATAGGGGCTACAAAATTTTTATCATTTGAGGTTGTGTATGGTTTTTTAATCCTTGTGTTCCTATTGATCTTGTTCATATTCCAATTGATGAAAGGACATCTATTGATGGAATTAGGAAGGAAGAATTGATGAAGAAACTACATGAGCAGGTTCAATTACATATTGAGGAGAAAACAACAAAGTATGTTAAATAATCTAACAACGGGCAGAAAATGGTTAGTTTTGAACCTGGTGATCTTGCTTTGATTCATCTTAATAAGGACAGATTTCTAAGTAAATGTAAGTCCAAGTTGATGCCAAAAGCTGATGGTCCATTTTGAATTATAAAGAAGGTGAATGATAATGCATATAAGGTAGATCTTCCTAGCGATTACAACGTCTCTACTACTTTTAATGTGAAAGACTTGACTCTATATTTGGATGATGACAATGATTATAATTTGAATGATTATAATTTGAAGACAAATCATTATCAACCCGGGGTTGATGATGTGCATCATGGGAATGATAATCCATCTTGTAAAGTTAAATCTAATATGCAAAAGTGAAAGCGAAACAACTACAAAAGGCCTTAATGAGTCAAATTGGAATGAGTAAAGCTACATCGGAGTTAAAAATTAGCAATTAGTTTGAAATTGGTTTAAGGGTACTTATTTGCCTACAATTAGAATTTAAAGATGGGAAGAACCCTTAATGGTTACTTGAATTTGGGCTGATAATGCAAATAAGTTAAGGAATTAATGCTGTTTACAGTTAGAATAGTAGATGAATTTGAACCCGAATTTGAAGTTATCCATTGCATGTGAAAACAATACTAATCTAAGCGGATTTCAAGTTCAGAACTTTATCTTTCTAGATTGTCCAACCATGATTGCATTGGACTTTTAACCAAGATTTAAATATTAATTTAGAGAATTAAGAGTTGTTCTTTCAAATTGATTTGTGAAGAACCCTACCTGACTTATCACTCTTCAATTATAAAAAGTGTGGCATCAAAATTCTAGATTGATTTTTGTGGCACCCAGATCGACTTATCAAAGTATCATTATAATCTATCATCTATCTTATTTACCTTAAAATCACTATAATTCAACTTAAACACCACAAGAAAGACAACTAACCAGACCTATCCTTCATCCATTTTCGTTAGATTCATAGTTGTTGATTTTCAAATCATTCACAGCACGTCAATAACGAAGGTTATGACCATAAAACCTTAGTTTTTTTCTTTTTTATAAAGACCATACTTGGATAATCCTATACGAGAAAGTTCCTTGTGGTAACGTGATCTACTATTTACAAGGGTAAAGGAATGGTGTTTATATTTTTCCATCTTGTTTTGGGTAATCTCTTTTAGGAATTGGAGTTTTCATTGCACATGAGGTGTAAATGGTGTAACAGAAGGAGCAAATAATTATATAACAACTGATATATTTTATGGATAAATAAGAAGAATCCTAAGCTATTATTGAGTAGCTAGCACAACCTCTATGAGTGCTCTCATTTGCTCAGTGGATAGACAAAAAGAGCCTTAAGTTGTTACAAAGTAGCTAGTATAGTCTTTGTGAGTGCTCTCATCTATGGAGCTACCTATTGGAGATCTATTAAAGCTAGCTAGGATGGTGGTAGGCCAATAACTTTTTCTATTAGTGTTTTAGCTTTTTGCACCATGAAGACTATAAGATCATGTATAAGAAAGATTATGACAAGAAACACACAAGGCTTTTGTTCATTTTTTTTTCTATGGACAATACCACTAATAAAGCTAAGAAAACTTTATTAGACCTAGGCTTTCTTTATGCATGATAATAGGCTAGGCAATGAGCGTTGCCTACAAAATAACTCTCCCATACTTAAGTCAATTTAGGGGTATTTTTAGAAAAAAATATAATATAAAAAAAGTATAAATACAGAGATAATTAAAGTACATTTAGTTGTTCCTAAGATGATAGTAAAGACCCCTTTCTCTTTTGCTAAACCTAAGAAATACATAGTTCACCTTGGAAAAATCTACATCATTTCACCATAAAATGGCAGCTTTATTTCATAACTCATTCATATTAAGGCAATTTGTCTAGGTTAGCTTATACAATTTGATATAAAAAAATCAACATAAATAAAAAAAATAAGTATAAAGAAAAAAGGATGAACTTATTAGACTTTACATGATAAGTTACGCCAAGAAAACAAACTCTATCTTTTTTTTGTATTAGTAATATAAGATGAGAGTTGAGGAGTCCTGCGAATTATAAATACTTTTTATTATTTTTGGCACAAATATGCTTTGTATACTCTACAATTGAATCAATCACTTCTTTTGTTTTCTTTTTAAGTTTAACATTATGTGTTGACTTATAATTTATAAATTTAAGAAAAAATATATAATATATAAGAATTATATCAATAAATAATAAATGAAAATGAAAATTATATTTATTATGTAATAATATAATTACTATATGTAAAATAAATAAAGTATTTACACTAATTTTTTTCCAAATAAATGAAACATGCTTTGGATCAAATAAATAAATAAATAAATCATTTCTTATTTCCATGAACATAACACTTGGATACTCTGAATTAAAAAACTTTATTATACATCAGGGCTTAATTACTTTGAAAACAAGACAAATAATGGTATTTTAGAGCCTATGTTTCTTAATGTACAAAACGAAGTCAACAAGTTAAAGATATTTTCTTTACATTTACATTATATATTTAAAGAGAAATAAAAAAATTTATCTTAAATATATAAATTAAATAATTATTTTTTTCATACCAAGTCAATCTTTTAGATAATACTAGCTTTTGGTTAGATAAAATTAGCCTTAAACTATAAAAACCTATTTTTGTTTAAAAGCCTCTTTTGCTTTAAATAATGTTTGATCTTGTACAAGGTTTCTTTCCATAATTAATTATATTATCATCATTAAATTTTTTAGTTATACTTTCATTTAGAGAAGAAAATGCTCATTTAGTAAATCTTTTAACCTTATTTTTTAATGATTATAAACATTATATCTACTAATCATTTCAATACTTAATTTATACATCTCTCTAATCAAAACTTCCATCATTATCTCTAACTTATCTTGTCTTTTCTATAAGATCATTCTTCACCTTTGATAATGTCACACCTTTTGATGATATTATAAATATCTATAATAAAGGTTAATAGCAAATAATAATTTATTTATACATTTCTTTAAGTGATTGCACTCAATTTAATGTCACTCCACTCGTGTTTCACACAATTTAATTGGGCTCTTTAGTCTAATAATCTCACAATGTCTTTTACTTCACTATTCACCTAATTGGATTCTTAAAGGTAACCAAACAACTTTTCAAATAATTGATCAAAACAATATAATGATTTTGTAATAATAAAAAAATATACAAAACTAATGAAAATAAAATTTAAGGACACATTTATGAATAATAATGAAAATTTATGTGAAATATAATGATAAAAAAAGACATAGAATAAAAAAAACAATGAAGTTTATGTTATAGATAAAAAAAACTAATTGATTCAAGAAATCAAGATTCAATTTCAAGAAAATAATTAAAATAAAGTAAAAAATGATCTATACTAACCAAGTTTTCAATAAAACAAGACAAGAAAATCCAAGAAAAATAAGAATTCAATTCGACAAAATCAAGATTTAGTATGTACCTATTCAGCAAAATCAAGAAAATTTCAATCAACCCTAAAACTAATGTGTTTTTATTCGATTATCTCTTCACATGTCAATCAATCAACTTTTGTAATTTTTCCTCTTTTTTTTTTAGTTGCACAATTTAGTAACAACATGATTTACCTTTTTTTTCTTTATTCTAGGTCAAAATCAATAAAAATAAAAGATAAAAAACAAGAACACAATTCTTCTTTGATGTGTTTGGCAAAATCAAGAATTTAAGTATGATTTTTTTTTAATAGATGAAAAAAAAAAAGCTTACTCTTAACTTATTATTTTAAAGTTTGCATCAAACCATATTTGAAATTAGGAAGAAACAATATGGATAAAACTAATAAATAATAGTAATTCAATAATCTAAACTTAAATAAAGTCCTTGATATCTCTAAAAGATTTAATAATAACTAAAAAATAAATAAAATAATATCTCAACTAATTTAAATAAAATTAAAGTCATTTTTATAATTTATTGGTAAAATCAAAACTAACTTTAAATGCACGATTCTCTCTCTTTTTAATGAATGAAAAGGAGCATCATATATAACTAACTGGAAACTATCGTTGTGTATTTTCTAATACAATTATAATTGCATTAAAGTTTCTTTTTAAGATCTAGTTAAGATCAAAATATAGGACAAAGAAGTTAAAATTGACAAATTAATTTTTTTATTCCAATCTTTTTGATGCACCGTGAATGATTTGAAAATCGGCAACAATGAATCTGACGAAAATGGATGAAGGATGGGTCTAGTTGTGTTGTCTTTGTTTTGGTGTTTAGGCTAGATTATAGTGATTTTAAGGTAAAATCGCCACAAAGATCAATCTAGGATTTTGATGCCACACTCTCTGTGATTGAAGAGTGATAAGTCATATATGGTTTTTCACAAATCAATTTGGAAGAACAACTCTTAATTCTCTGAATTAAGTTAAAATCTTAACCAAAAATTATTTATTACATATTCTAATGCCATATTTATAATTGAAACATCCCTCTATAATTGGAAAAATTCAACATGACAGAAATCAAGCTAAAAAATTAGACTTTGATAAAGTAACCAGACAAATTAAACTAACACACATTTTCTGACTTTAATTGAAACATAAACAAACCAAATTTAAATTGGTTATAACTTCTTACACAAAAGTCCAATGCAATCATGGTTGGACAATTTGGAAAGATCACGTTCTAAACTTGAAATCCACCTAGATTAGTCTTGTTTTCACATGTAATAGATGACTTCAAATTCGAGTTCAAACTCATCTACTATTCTGGCATAAAAAGACATCAATTTCTCAACCTAAATTCAAAGAGCCCAACATCAAAAGAACCATTAAGGGCTCTTCTTCTCATCTTTAAGTTCCAATTGTAGGCAAATAAGCATAGGCAAATAAGCACTCCAGAACACAACCACTTGTTCTTTGAATGCTCATATACTAAAGCAATCTGGTGGGCTGTTTGTGATAGAGTCAATATTCCAAGAATGACAAAAGGATGGGATGAATGGATTCGATGGGCCACTGTCACTTGGCATGGCAAAAGTTTCGTCAATTTTTCTCATAAACTCAGTTTCGCAGCTACAATGTATCATATCTGGCAAGAACGGAATGCAAGGACCTTTGCAGGAATCTCAAGAACTCATAATTTGGTTTTTGATCAAATTGAATGTATCATCCGTGATAAGCTTGATTTGATGAGGAACAAAAACAAAAGGATCCAAAGGGCTTGGAGGGTCAATAACATAGATTCTTCATTTTATATTTAGCTGGTCGTATTAGTTTCCCTAACAAATTTAGTTAGGTTTGAGTTTTTGTTTGGTGGCTAGCCCGCAGCCATCTGTTGTTTTACATTTCTGTTCTCATTGTAAATCTGGGGTATGCCCCTTATACTTTTTGTACCCTTTTCTTTTAATACATATGTCAAATTATCAAAAAAAAAAGCACTCCAGAAGCAATTTGAAACTGATTGTTAATTTTTAACTCCGATGCAGCTTCAATCATTCCAATTTGACTCATCAAGGCCCTTTATAGTTGTTTCGCCCTCGCTCGTGTTATTGGACTATTTGAATCTTCTTGTATATTAGATTTATGTTTACGAGATGGATTATCATTGCCATGATGCACATCACTTTTTATAATATTTGAATGTCTATTTATAAACTATTTTTTAACATAAATTAAATTAATTAAAATTTATATTTTATTATTTAATATATTTTTGAAGTTATCTTGGTCTATGTCTTAAAGAAGTTCATAGAAAGTCTTTTTGAACCTCTTAACCTTAAATCTTATGTAATTGTAATTGTAACCTCTACCAGATGTCTAGATATTGCTTGGAATATATCAATATACTTTTTAGTTTTTATTTGGTGACTAAAGTATAAATACAGGTAATTTATAATGATTAAATTTTATATTACATAAAAAAACTTTTTTTTTAGAATAATAACATTTTAGAAGGGTAAAATCATAATTTGATAAAGAGTCAAATGAAAAAGAAAACACAATACCATCATTAATATAATTATGAAAAATATCTAAAAGCTTGCAAAAAAACACTTCAAAATTTTAAATTATTAAATTAACTCAAACAAGAATTTGGATTAATTACTTTTATTAAAATAATATTTTTTTATAATAGCATGATCATGTTTGGAATCAATTTATTAAAATCTAATTGTATCAACCAGATGTCACAACATTAATGTTTTATCCTATTCAATTAAAAATATAATATTTAACTCTAATATTTTCGGGTCAATATGCCAAGTGGGTATTTAACAGCTGACTGCTTTTTTTATTTTACTATTTTTAATGGACTTGGACTTGGAATCGGACTTGGAGTCGGCTCCACCAACTTCCGAGAGAAATAAATTAGCGACTGACACAGATATCAAAATCCACCCTTCAAAATTCGTTAATAGACTCCGATCCTTTCCTTCCTTTCCTTTATTTATTATTTTACTACTATGAACAAAAAATTAAGTTTGATTTTCAAGCAAGCAATCAGTTATTAAATTTTTAACAATAAACTTAAACCCATCTTCTATTTTTAAACTTCTCTTTTTATCTTCAAAACCCTCGCCTTGACTGTAAGTTGTTCGTGTTTCTTTTGCTTCTTTGAGAGGAAGATCACAAGTTCAACGATCGAATCATACAGGACAGGACTGGTAACGAATTAAGTTTTATTTTATCTTGTTTACGAAAATAGATAATCATGTGTTAGGTTAATGTCTTGATTTTCTTCTTAAATGAAGTTTGTGGTGTTCTTTTTACGGTTTTAAGAACGCATGCAACTGATTCTGATCTTTACAGGGTGTTTCATTATTTATTTTGATTTACTGAGTTGAAGTTAAGTTAACTCAGCGCGATTCTTAAACCCTAGAGTCCAAATGAATGGTTAGATGAATCATAATTCATGATTAATTTGCTGGTCACCCAGTTACAAACTGCTGGTGAGTTGTATTGATTTTAGAGAAGGGCAGTTTGGGTTGGGGCTGGAATTTTCTTTTCTTTTATGGCAATTTTTTTCTGTCACTGCAATCAATTGCCTGCCATACGGAAAACATAACTTGAATGGAATATCAAGTTGTAGATGATTGGTTTAACTTTTCCTTAATGCTTTGATTAACATTTTCCACGTATTGCCAGGAAAATTCTGGAGGTTGCTGGGAAAATATATAGAGGAGCTTCACAATCTATCAGAAAATCTGTGTTTGGATGAGCTCTGCTTTCACGATTATCTATTTTAGTGCATTGATTTTCACAGGTGGCTGTCTATGAGCTATCTGGGTTCGAAGAGTGGAACTATTTTTGTTTTATTAGCAAAACAGATTCCCGGATTACCTCGTGGAAAAACCTAGTTCAAAGGAAGGAGTATTTTTAAAAGGTGCACTGTTATATGCATATATACCCGCGTGTGCTCAAAAATACACTTTAGCAGTCTTCAAGATGTCTTCTATGTTAATTGTTTATATCATATCTAAGGTGTAAATCGAGGTTCTTTGAGTTTATATTGATTTAGCCTGTTAGAAGCTACCACATTTAAGTCCCAAGAAAAAATGAATGGAAGAAGCTATCACCTTTATCTGGCTTTGAAAGTAGATACTTTTATCTCCTACAACACAGCTTGACAGTTTTTGTGTATTTGGTTGTTTAACTGGAAATTGTAGCATAAACAACATTGCCAAGCCAGCTAACCCTCGTGGAATGGACCAGCAAGGCCATGGGCAGCCTCCAACAGCAGGCATGATTGGAAGGACAGCTCCAGTTCCTTGTGGAATGGCTTCATATCAACCTAACCAGATGATGGGACCTTCTGCAGCTGGATCAGTTCAATCTCCTACTCGACCAGCAGTTCTTGCTGCTGCTTCAGCTCAGCTTGCTCAACACCAACTTGCTTACCAGCACATCCACCAGCAACAGTTGCAGCAACAACTTCAAACTTTCTGGGCAACTCAGTATCAAGAAATTGAGCAGACTGTTGATTTTAAGAACCATAGCCTGCCCTTGGCTAGGATCAAGAAGATTATGAAGGCAGATGAAGATGTAAGGATGATATCAGCTGAAGCTCCTGTCATATTTGCCAGGGCCTGTGAGATGTTTATTTTAGAACTGACATTGCGTTCTTGGAATCACACAGAGGAGAACAAAAGGAGAACACTCCAAAAGAATGACATTGCTGCAGCAATCACAAGAACTGATATTTTTGATTTTCTGGTTGATATTGTCCCAAGGGAGGATTTGAAAGATGAGGTGTTAGCATCAGTCCCAAGAGGGAGTCTTCCAGTTGGAGGTCCACCTGATGCTCTTCCCTACTATTACATGCCACATCAGCTTGCTCCCCAGGTCTCTGCTCCGGGGATGACTGTAGGAAAGCCTGTGGTGGATCAATCTCTTTATGGCCAGCAGTCTCGCCCTTATGTAGCACAGCAGATTTGGCCACAGCAAACACTGCAGCCACCTGAAGATTCCTGAGCAGGCTATGCACTGGCTGTAGTTAAAACATGGATAATGCGAGTAAATTAAAGGTTGAAAAGCTAGGGGTTGATCAATTAGACTTTTATGCAAGTCATAACGTGTCATTTTCTATAGATTTTGTTTCTTTAAATTTCATCAGTTTGTAATACTGCCAAGGATGTGAATTCAGCTGTTGTGGATAATTGGA
The DNA here is from genome assembly GCA_015708895.1 of Populus ilicifolia. Classification (NCBI taxonomy): domain Eukaryota; kingdom Viridiplantae; phylum Streptophyta; class Magnoliopsida; order Malpighiales; family Salicaceae; genus Populus; species Populus ilicifolia. The sequence goes on along the minus strand of SRLM01001648.1, from coordinate 13,258 downwards.
TTAACTGTAATCCATTTGGCATGTGAAAAATCATGGTTTTGGGGTTCATCTGTGTTGTTATTCTCTTTATGAAGTCATCTATGCCTCCAATCTATTTTTCTCTGGTTGTAAACTTCTAGGATGGGTTGCTAGTTTGCCAAATAGCTATCTGGTTTCTTGTTGCTAGCTCAGTTGGAATGGTGCGCTAATATTAAGCTGGACATGCTCTCAGCTATAAGCTATTCACCGTGATTTATTTCTGCACATGGGTTCTTTTTGATTGGTGAAAGAGGAAGAAATTAGAGTGCCGTGTCTCGTACGATCTGAACATGTGAATATGTCGTTCCTTCTCCAATGTCTCCCGAGCAGCATGGATATGTTGAGTTGCATGAAACTCAGAAGCTTCTCTATTCCAATATTGGCCGTCTCCATTTCCATAGAATTTATCTCAGGTTTTGAAATGATAGTGTCGTTCCTCTCGGACTCTAGGTTAGTGATGACATTTATACTGTCTTCATGAACGGTGGTTGGTATTCATTTATCCGGCTGGAGGCGGGTATAAAGTAGCTTTTGGCTCTACGAGGGTGGAACTAAACGGTTTGAAATACCCAACTCCATTGAGTACAGAAAATGGTAGAATTTCCTCCAACTTTGATAGACGATATGAATGTATATATTAAAAAACGTTGTTGTACTTAGTAATTTTTTTCCATATGTATCTAAATTAATTTGGGTATTTGATGTGAATCTTGTGTTTTGATAATAATTTTGGTCATGTAACCACCTACAACAAGATTAACAATAAATCTTAGAAAGCCGAAACAGATTCAACAAGATTAACAATAAATCTTAGAAAGCCGAAACAGATTCAATAGGAGTATGATATAATAAAAATATATCTCAATACACTAATATTTTTAGAATAAAAACCCTCACTCTGCGAATATCAATTCACGAACATCATAAGGTCAGTTATATTTTAATAAGTCAAATTGGCTCTTTAATATAGCAAAGAAACCATGTTGCATCACGCAAAATACAAGTCTATTCAAAACATCATGGCTAGAAGCTTAAAACCTAAGTATAATCTAAATAACCCTATTTATAATAGATGAAAAATACCCTAAATAATTCTAAAAAAAA